>JAGKTI010036311.1:571-11093 GCA_018397915.1 Birgus latro
ATATACCTCGTATGTATCTATCAATTAAGAAGTCCAACGTTGCATCCTAGAAGGGTGACCTCGACTAAGGATTATCCAGGCATTTTTGTTTCCTCAGTAATGCTTTCTTGGCACGACGCACTGCCTTGCATAATTATATTCACCAACTTTATCTCTCTACCTTGTCCTTGGTCGTCCATTCTTCCTGCTTTCAGTCACCTCACTTCCATACTGTAATTTGTCACAGTCGGTCTTTAACTCTCCATTAGTTCTGTGTGGTGGAACCACGCTGAAGTATTTTTACACCTCTGTGATTAGCCTCTACACCACGTCCTTCATGAGTACTTTTATTTGTCTAACCATTCGTCGCTGCATTCCACAGGTTCGTGCACATTATGCAAATAATCTCTTAATAACGCTTGATTTATAAATATGCTGATATACACAAGGAAAATGAAACACGAAATATCCCGAGGGCTTTCGTGTATTCATATCTTGCCTATATTTTTTATTAACATAACTACATTCATGCACTAGCCAATGTTTTTCCACTTGTCATCTCCCGTCAGAAGAGAGGCATCTGCAAGCAAAGGCACACATAACTCCCACTCGTTACCTCGTTTCTTTAGACCCACTCCTCTGCCAAGTATTCAGGCTTTCATCCCTTATCGCTCTATCCATATTCATACTGAATGCCTATGGTGAAATGTCATAGCCTCATATTTTCAAGTCAGCATTCCGATTCAGCTCCCGCTCAGCGCACCGTCCACCCTCACAGCCGGTACAGCATCAATACACATGCCTCAAATGGATTTGGATATTTGTCTTCCAGTCTATATACTTCTAGCGCTTCACAAGATTCTTGAAACTTTTATCTATACTATGTCTTCTAATCTGTAAATGCAATTATCAAAGATTCTTTTCACTTCCTAATGTTTAATTCTCTGTCTGACATCTTAGTGTATCATCTGACTTCCCTAAACCCATCTCTGCATACTACCAGAACTGTAGGTGAGTTTAGCCTCTTCGTCAGTACTCACAGTAAACCTATTCTACCACTCTTAACACGCAGATACCCTTGTGGCAGCAGATATCCCTGTGGTTCTCGTGTTCTCTCCAGTTATCATACCCCTTAAATAGATACTGTATACTGCACCTTTCTTCCAGTCCTCATGCACTTCCCCATACTTCCCAATACATTTTTACGCGTACAGCTCGCAAGTCCAGTTTATTACCGTGTCCTCTCCTCACAGTGTTTCTCCATTCACACCATCTGTCTGTGGTCACTTTTCTGTCTTTAATTTTTTCATTGCCTGACATACTGTACTTTCCATCTACTTATATATCTCTTTACTGTCACACTAACGTACTTCCCGTCTACATATAGCTCTTTATTCCCCCAGTTTGTCTAACATACTTCCCGTCTACTTACATCTCTCCACGTTCGCACCAACATGCCTCCCGCCTATTTACATCTCTCACGCCTGGTTATATCTCTTTCCAGTTTCACACTACAATACTTCTAATCTATTTATATTTCTCTCCACTCTCACACTTTCTCCCACTGGTTCAGTCCTTTCAATTATATTCTCCCCATCTCTCCAGCATCACTTTTCTCCACCAATACTACCATCATTCCCTTCCCTCCTCTGCTGCTCCCACTTTCGCCTCTTTCTTTACTCCCTTCCTATGAAACTCGTTATTGTCCTTCTAATTGCTACTGAACTGCCTTCTTAATTACTCACGCGCTCTCTTCCGGCATTCCTTTATCAACGTAACCATATAAAAAATTTAAGGGCAAAGGGAACATGAAGAGGTGGAAACTAGGAATAAACGGTGCAAGAAGAAAATCGTTGCTACAGTTTTAGATAAAGAAAAATAATGAAGTTGATGAAGAGCAGCCGTTATGGGAATTAAAGATGGATGAGATAAAGAAACAACTGAGGCATGGCAGAAAGGAGAATGAAACCCTCCAGGATGCCATGGTGTGTGATAATGGAAGAAAAGACCGGACCTTGGTGTTCTGGGACGGGTATTGGCTGTGTGCGTGTGTGTGTGTGTGTGTGTGTGTGTGTGTGTGTGTGGCAGGCCAGTGTGAGGGTGATATGTAGTGTCGCACCCTCCACCACCTTTCATTATTCCCACCAACCCTCCCACCTTCTTGGCGCCGGATGTCTGCGTGCTGCCCTACCTGTCTCTTCACCTGTATGTCTCTCTGTTTCTTAGTGCATCTGTCTATCATTGGTTTTTACCTGTCTCTTTGTCGCTTAATGCTTCTGCCTATCATTCTGTCTGTTGCCTGTCTGTTTGTCACTCAGTACTTATCGTTCTGTTTTGTCATCTATCTCTCAATGCTTCTGTCTATAGTTTTGTTTGTTTACCCGTCTGTCTGTCTCTTAGTGCGTCTGTCTCTCATTCTGTCCGCATACCTGTCTCTGTATCAGTGCTTCTGTCTTTTTTTCTGTTTGTTTATGTGTCTGTCTACTTTCTTTGCCTGCCTGTGTTTATCTGTCTGATGGTCTGTCTGTCTGTCTGTTTTTGTGTCTACCTGTGTCTCCGCGTCCATCTGTCATTTTGCTTATTTATCTCTGTCTGTCTGTCTGTCTGTCTGTTCGTGCTCCTATTTAACACTGTCACTGTCTGGTCTGGCAATGCCTGTGTGTCTGAATCTTTGTACTTGTGTGTGTGTGTGTGTGTGTGTGTGTGTGTGTGTGTGTGTGTGTGTGTGTGTGTGTGTGTGTGTGTACACTTGTATAGCTTCATTAACTCTTTAACTACAAGAAGCCTCGTCTGAGCTTAATAAAACAGTCTGGAGACAGCACGAAATGTCCAGTACTTTAAAAAAAAAAAAAAAAGTGACCGTAGTAAAAGGCTGATGTATCTACATTTCTGTTCCGTCAACCTATTTCCTGTGTGAGCTGGAGTCTTCCTCCGAGGGATGATATATGTGGCGTTATCTGATACCAAAGCGTCAACCAGATTGAAATCCTTTGATAAGTATACAACACTCATGAGTTAAACAAGATCCTCTCTGTGTTTCTAACCACTTCAGTCCAATTATTTTTTTATTACCCTTGCTGTCGTCCGACGATGTTATTCAGTTCTAAGGAGACCTTTCGAACTGAAGGGGTTAGTTATAGGCTTAGTCATCTTTTCCCTACCAGATGATCTTTATAAGTTAATCAAAATAATAAATACCTCATCGGATTAAACGGATTAACTCTGTCTCGGGGTGATGGCGCCCTGAGGATAATACTGTGGTTACCGCTGCCCAGTGTTATGCAGTGAAGGTAGACTCCCACCACCCACACCCCGCCCCCTCATAACCCATAACCTTGGCTACCCATTTACCCTGTCACAGTCGGAACAACTCTAGATTCCACCTAAAACTAGACGATTTTATTCACCTAAGAGGAAGTCGATTCAAGTAGCCTATTCTAATGCCACACGATTTTATTCAGCTGGGTCATTCATAGGAGCCTGAGATGAGCATTTATTTATTGTATATCTGCTTCCTCCAAACGATACTGTTCCGCTCAGGAGAGACTTTCTGAACTGGTGGGATCAGATACAGCCGCCATTACATTGTAGCTTACGGCTACATCATAGTCTCGCCATTACCAAGTGTTTGTATTTAGCAGAGGGAAGAATTCAAATCTGAGGGGTTAGACGAAACCCTCAGTTCATTACAAGAGATATTCCTTGAGACTGTAATCGTTAGGAATTAGCGAAAGCAGAAGTCGAATAAAGTCGTTCGGCTTCACCAAGAAGTAAGCGAAAAATATGAACCTGTGCCAGATAAGTTACACCATCTTCACCTGCCTTTGCCTACACTTCACCATCATCACCATCATCATCCGGCCCTATTTCCCCCTATCACATGGGGAAATCACCACGATGGGCACAAATATTGGAAAACCATCAGTGCAGTGTTCAAAGAAATGGGTCTACTTTTTATATTTCAAGTGTCCTTCCTCTCTGCCTTGCCTGTTTTCACCTGCCTCTCATACATGGCCGAATTCCAGACGGCTTGGAGGGCGTCGAAACACCTCTTCCTTTGCAATGTATCTGGATTATTGCACCTCAGCTTTCTCTTGCCTATACGTAATTAGGTCGCCTTAATGCCGACTTGGACTGACAATGCAACATCCCTAAGACGTTTCATGTATAGCCAGAAGATACTGAAGTATAAGGTGCAGAATTGAACGGATCTTGAATTTGGCTATCTTGTTTTTGCTTTTTTTTTTTAGGGAACTATTTGCAGACTCCTGGACTTTGGTTCCTTCTTAGTTGCATAAAAAAGAATAAATCGCAAGGGAAAATGCGCTACGAATTCTCCAAAGCCACTTACAATTCGAGTTACAGTCGCACAAATGTATAAATAATTTCCGCGTGACTGAGGTCAGTGGTGGTGTAAGGGGACGAGTGTACTGGTGACTCATCCACTGTACAGTCAGGCACAAAAGTTCGCTCACTGTTCCATTGCGTCTACTTCACACTTAGGGCACGTCCATCACTATCACCCCTGACGCATCATATCAAAGAGAATCTTTTATGAACAGAGAAACATACCGAACTTCTCCCAACTTAGAAAAATTAGTTACCAGAGGAAAGTAAGACGTAGAAGTGTTAGCGAACTTTTTTCCCCGACCGTACCTGGGAAGCTATTTATAAATGTTTTCAAACACTGCCTAATAAACACGCCCATACCACCTAACTCATACCAAAAACCGTGATACCAGAAATTGTGTTGTTTTTCCTATGGCCTCACATTATTCCTCTAGTTTGGCTGTGTTGTCAAATGTCTGACAGCTGCATCAGTGAAGGCAAAAGAATAAACACGCAGCCTCATGCACAACCCAAGCTCAAGCCAGTTTGTAAATACTGGCCCTGGGTAAAACCTGGACGTGCTGTGGCCATTGGCGGTCCCGTGGGCATATCCGCATATTTACAAGCACTAGCAGGCAGGGGGGACGGGGAGAGGGTGAGGCAGGGGATGGAAAACGAGGGTGCTTGACAGATAAGGAGAGGGATGTGGGAGGAGGTTGGATGCAGGAAACAAGGAAGAGGAAGCACGTGCGGTACATACGTACATACACACATGCATACATGCATCCATACGAACGTAGGTAGGTACGTACACAATACATATAAACTGCATATGCATCAATAAGCTATTACCACACAACATAAAAGAAAACATTGCCATTGTTTTTCCTTTCACTGAAACGATTAAAGCAAACAAAACGTATTGTTGCCACTATATCTTCTCTTTTTTGAAGCCGAATGAAAATAAATTAACGACTAAACTCCAGTGATATTTATTTACATATCAATCACTTTATTTCTTTATTTACTGATGCCTCCCACAAGCTTAGAGCCTGAGGCTTCAGTCCCATTAGCTTTAACGTACATCAGACCCTGAGAGGAAGGACGAACGGACGACAGAAGGGGGGGGGGAAGCACCAGGAAGCGAAGGGACTGAGGAAAAGCACATGATGGAAGTCAAGAAAGCATGATGGAAGAAGGAAGTAGGAGGAGACTGTAGACAGAGAGGAAGTGGGAGGAGGAACGTAGGAACGAGGAACAAAAAAGCAAGCACTGGGGGGATAAGGAAGGGGGCATGCCAGGAGACGAAAGGGAATGAGGGAAGAAAAGAGGGTTGCGGGAGGAAGTTGGAGATAGGAAACAAGGGAAATCAAGAACAACCAAACTGGAGAAGAAAACAAGAATAGATGAGAAAAACTATGACACAGGAACAAGATGAGAGGGAAGAGGAGGGAAGTGGAAGGAAGAAGAACTGCAGGATAAAGACAAAGACTTGTACGCTCGTTACCTTAGGAATTTCCTTAACACTTTTTCCTTGCCAACTTACAACTGAACATGGTGAGTTAATATCCTCTTGTGTGTTATTTATGCACACCATGTTGGATTTGCTGCTATAATTCCTCTTTCCTGTCAGCAAATACTTGTACGGTCTCACATAATCAATTAATTCTCCGGTCTTAGTCTACCCTAATCACAGTCTCGAAGAGGGCATAGCTCCTCCTACTCCAATAAAAGATATTATTTCCTGCTTCTGAATCTGGGTCACCCTCAAAATTTAATCACCTCTTCCTCTAATCACTGCCCACCTGTCCATCAAATTTCATTAAAATCTGATACAATTTTTTTATATATCTTGAACACAGATAAGATGAATACATACTTTTCCAACTTTGTTCGCATAGGTAACAAATTCTCTCTGTCTTTGTCTCTCTCTCTCTTTCAAATACAAAACCGCAAAGGTGCAAGTGTCCTCTTGTGCAGGTCTCAAGAGTGAGAGTTTGTATATTCTAGACCTGCCCCCTGAACCCTGCTGGAATATTCAGGGGAGTGTCGGAGGTTGTTAAATGTGGTGGAGAAAAATAGGGACCACCGCGGCCAACACGTTACTGTGTGCTCCTTTGTTAGACAAGCAAATCAGTAATTATGGTGTATTCGCTATATTGCCAAACAAATAACTACAGCTCATTTGTTCTACTGGCCAACAAATAATCACACAGCGTTTGTTCTTACCTGCCCTACTCAGTTCAGTTGATGGTCAAATGAAGTCTGAAGTAGGGTCATTTCGACTAGCAATTTTGGACATAACTAAGGGCACTAAAAACCCTACCTCATAACCAAGGCTCATCGAATTTCATGTAACACTGACCTGATAATTAAAACAGTGGGAGTGGCCAGGTTCCGTCAAGCGATATGAAAAAAGCAGGCTGAAAGTTACTGTCCACTGCCTGCACAGGGGTCAGTAAGGAAGAAAAATCGTTGCTAAATCCAGACGTTCCCCTTGAATACGACAAACAGCCTAATTTATATCGAGATCTTCAGTTGTAATCCTAACAACCCCCCCCCCCCCAAAAAAAAAAAAACTTGGTCCCTTAGTCTGACCGGTCCTAGAATCGAACTCCATTCTTTAAGTAGCGTCCCTACAGTATGATTTAAACCATTCTCCTTTATTTCGTTATTGAATCCTATGTAAGAATATCCGTGTCTGTAGTAAAAGTACAACTATTACCAAATATCATGACATAAACTGATTATTCGTAAGGACATTAAACAAACATTAGCAATCGATAAACATAAAGAGCATTTATCATATTTTTGCAGGTGAAAAATGCCTCCACCTCATAATATCCATGAGTCGCTGGTTATTTCTTATTTTATTTTGCCCATCAGTCGAGTTTTATCCCATGCACAGGCAATGGCGACCACCCTAAGGACGAGTGTGTGTGTGTGTGTGTGTGTGTGTGTGTGTGTGTGTAACTCACCGGGTCGGCCAGGATCACTTGATGGTAGTGATCGTCAGCTTTTACCCTCCCGGAAGGGAGCTGAGAGCTCATATAGTCCGATCTATGGGCAAGGCTGTGACCTTCACACACGCACACACCCATCCCCTTGCTCAAGGGGGACAGTAACCACCCACTTCGTCAGTGAAACTTTTCGCAACCTGAGCGAGGCGCGAACTCCCGTCTACCAGATGGCAAGCGAGAACGCTACCACTGCGCCAGCGAGCGGTGTGTGTGTGTGTGTGTGTGTGTGTGTGGATTGCGTAGCGTGTCAGCAGCAGGAAACTGTGTGTGTGTTTGGGGGGGAGGGAGGAATTGTGGTGGAACGCTTGTTAGGTGCCGGGGGAGCTGCATGTGGTGGGGGTGGGGGTGACAGGGGAGCGGTATGGGGCGACTGAATAGACTTGGCCGGGGGAAAGGAGGCTGTTGGTAGAGAAGGAAAAGAAGTGAGTGAAGGAGAGGAAGGGGGAGACGGTAGAATGTATGGCTGGGGTAGGAGGGAGAGGAGATGGGGGAAAGGTGTGAGGGGAAGATGAAAAGGGAAGAGGTTGTGCTAGAACGTAGACATGGGGAGGGGAAGAGGCAAGGGAAGGAAGGCATGAGTGGAAGATTGAGATTGAGGGAGGGGAAGAGTTGGCAGAATGCATAATGCTGGGAAGGCAAGGAAGAGGACTTGGAAAGGGAAAGGTAAGGGGAAAGGGAAAGTGATGAAAGTGATGGTAGAATGTGTGACGACGGGGACGAGGTAGGGAAAGGAGAGAGGACTGGGGAAGGGTGAGGGTGAGAGGAGTGGAAAAAGTCTGGTGGTAGAATGAATGACGGTGAGAAGGTGAAGGAAGGAGGAAGAATGCTTGGCGGTGAAAGGAGTTGGGTAGAGGTGGCAGGAGGTAGGGGGAAGGGAAGGGTGAGGGTGAAGGGGTGGCAGGAGGTAGGGGGAAGGGTAGGGTGAGGGTGAAGGGGTAGAGAGGGAAACTGGCCCGGTCAGTGGTCCCGACTTAGGTGTGGCGCGGGTTGAGAGGTGAGGTGAGGGGAGGGCAGGAGCCGTGCTGGCATCCCGCGTCAGGAGAAACTCAGTACAGTTACTTCCCCAGCAGTCCACTCCACCGGAACAAACACATCCATCCTCATCCGCAAGGGGTTTAGTACAACTGCAAGGAGGACGGGGAAAAAAAAAATGTATAGAAGGAGAAGTAAAACGAAGGTGTGTTTGACGCAGGAACCCAACAGAGAAGCGTATCTCAGAAGTTCGCAGACTTTTTCTACTGTTGACTCACTTAGCAGTCCACACATTTTCAGCGACCCATTACAGCTGTATAAACAGTATAATACGTTAACAGCCTCCCCTCTTCGTCTTCCTGAAACATTTCTGTCCACGAGTAAGCGTTTTCAAACCAAACAATTCATCTCAGCAGAGCCCACGCTGCTATTGAAAATACATTTATCTTAATCCGACTCATTACATAGACAACAAGAGGGATCACTCCGACAGTGCAACACCCGCAACCACCAACTGGTCAAAGGGTCGAATATTTGATTTTGCCCTCTGACACCTTGACCTCTGACCAATTATTCTCAATATTTATTCCTATCGTTCTTGCCTGACCCTTAACCTTCCACCAAGTTTGGTTCAAATAACAAGAAAACTGAGTTGGTCTTTCCCTGTGACTTGACCTGCAAATAACTGTCCTCAAAATCAGATACTCTTATTCTTGCCTTATCCCAAATCATTCCACAAAGTCTGGCCTAAATCGGATAAACACCATTTAAGTAGACCCTGCCCTGTGACCTGGACCATTTACCTATTGTTGTAAAAAAACGATGGGTTTACTCGCTGGCAGACCTTCAGCAAATACACCAAGTTTGGCTGAAATCGGATGAAATTGTTTATTTTCTCAACAAACACGCACATTGGTCGAACTTTGACCTTACTGTGTGATCTTAACCATTAACTGAGTCTTCTCAAATTGTATCATTTCGTTCCTGTCTTACCTTCCACCCTTCCCCCAAGTTTGGTCAAAATTGGATAAAAACTATTTAAACTGATTTTGCTGGACCTTTGACCTGAAGTTTTTCAAAAACAATTGGCTTCTTTGTAGGCTATCCTTCGACCCATCCACCAAGTTTGGTTTAAATCTGATAAAAGATGTTTGAGCTATTTAAAGCACACACACACATACACACACACAACACACACACACACACACACACACACACACACACACACACGCACACACACATACACTAACTAAGTGAATCACGGGTGTAATAAAACCATATACGTGCACACTGGTGGACCGCGGGAGCCTGCATCGTGCCAACCAAATCGTCAGTTACCCTAATAATCATCAAAAGAATAACAGCCGAAATTCAGGCTACTTACCGCTCCATGCAGGCTCTTCCCACCCATTCCGACTCGGTCATGTCAATTAAGGTCCATTAAGTTTTCTTCAGGTGCTGTTACCACTGTTCTTTTAGATTATTCCACCCATGTTCACAGCCAGTTACAGCAATTCAGGCCCATTCCAAGCCTTTCACATCCACTCAGGTTAATTCTGGTTCATTACGATCGCTTCAGGACAATTTACGGCCAATTTGGTTAACCCAGCCCAATTAGCCCCTTCAGTCGGGTGACGTATTTCTCATTTTATCTTGCCACTTTCACACGGTTATTGTGCTGATGGAGGGAATCAGGCTGTGACTTGGTTAATGGACACTGCCTCCAACCCCGCCACTATAAATGGGTTACAAAAAATTAACAAAATCGTTCGGAAGTGGCAAGAATAAAAATATTTAAAAATGAGTCACCGGATTCAAGCGGTGTACGTGAGTGAGGTGAAGAGGGAGGGAGCGGTGGACGCGGAAGTGAGAAGGAAAGATGGGACGCTGAGGTATATGAGTGACTGGGTTTGTACTGGAGAAGGGGCAGCCTGATGGCAGAGGACACAGTGACATGGAGGCAGTTCGTTTGTGGCCACCCCTTCCAAAATAAAGGCGACTGGCTATACATTAACAAGCTGTTCAATCAGTCTCTCCCAGTCCAGAAGGGACCCAGTCAGATCAGTCAGTCAGTTCAAGCCCACAGATAGGTCCAGTTATGTCCGTCCACGCCCTTCACATGCATAAGGAATGGTCAGGTCAGAGCAGGTCAGTTCAGGGACACACCGCCTGTTCTGAAGCTGTGTGTGTGTGTGTGTGTGTGTGTGTGTGTGTGTGTGTGT
>JAGKTI010036313.1:0-11093 GCA_018397915.1 Birgus latro
AGGCATCTATATAAAGACGATTTTTTTTTTAGGTGCTTCTCACCAACTGCTGCCACCGGCTAAGGGTTAATGCTGGAAACCATGTTTGCACAAAGTGAGTCCTCCCTAGCTAGTCCTGAGCCAGTTGATACTCCACAAGCTGTTGACCCTGAGCCTTTGGGATCGGAGATACCTGGCCCCAGTACTTTTTCTGCTCATGATTCTAGTGACAAGGTACAACTTGAGGTAGCCAGAATTAAACTGAGGGAATTATAAGTGCAAGCCAAAATGAGAGAGCAAGAATGGAATGCTAAGATGCATGAATTAAAAATACCAGCTCAAATGAGACAAAAGGAAATGGATCACGAAATCAGACTGAAGCAATCTGATAGTACACCTGGAGCTAGTAGTTCATCTGCCGGCAGTTCATCTTTTGATGTTGCTAAGAGCATTAACCCGTCCAGTCCCGACCGTTTTTTTTACCCAACCTACCCCCAGGTCCCGACCGATTTTTTACTTTTTGTTTTTTTTTTTGGCTGAAACCTTCGCTTTTGGTGAGAAACATCGAAAATTCATAGAGAAATCGCGATCCTGAGGTAAAAAAATGTTGATACAAGTGTCACTCAACCTTACGTTTTCTTTCTTTTTCAGGGTACCTGGCTAAAGAAAACGAGCTATGGAAGGGTTAACTAATTCAAGACACTTTAAATTATATATTTATTTCATTTATTTGGTACGAATTTATGTGTAGTACAAGTCTATATTGGTTTTCACACAGTAATATAGGCGTTTATAAGCATTGTTCACTCACCCAAAACCCCAGTATATGGCACCTTCCTTTACGACTTCACCTCATCACTTCTGTTTGTTTCTACCTCTAGCTTCTTTGTTTCTTTGTCCTTCACCTCAGGAATCACTTTCACCGTGAATTTCATCATTGGAGAGACCGTGGGGCAATATATCTTTAATGGCTAGGTTACTGCTAACAGGTGAATTGTCCAGCGTGGGGGGGAGGAGGGAAGGGGGGGTTAGGTGCGGCCAGGCAGTATCCCTGCTTGACAGCGGGTAGAGGAAGGTCTCCCACATATGCTTACCAAAAATCCCCCGCAAATGTTGAAAAATGTGCACACAATGGGCCTTGCAATTGCGTGACATACGATGCACGTCGTTGGGTCTGTCCACGGGAAAAAGTAGCGACGTTCATTGTACGTCGGTGGGACTCGGAGGGTTAAGCTGGTACCTCCCTTTAACCCGTCACGTCCAGACTGATGTCCTACCTGCGATACCCCCCAGTCCCGAGCAATTTCGGATTTTTTTTTTGGGGGGGGGCTCAAACCTTCGCTTTTGGTGAGAAACATCGAATATTCATAGAGAAATCGCTCTCCTGAGCTTATAAATGTTGCTACAGGTGATGAGTTAGCCTTACCATTCATTCCCTCTCAGGGCAACTGGCCTCAAATAAAACGAACTATGGGAGGGTAAACTAATTCAAGCCACTTTGAATTACGTGTTTATTTATTTATTTGGTACAAATTTATGTGTAGTACAAGACTATATTGGTTTTCACACAATTATATAGGCGATAGAAGCATTGATCAGTCACCAAACACATCCACATATGGCACCTTCCTTTACGACATTACCACATCATCACTTCTGTTTGTTTCTTGCTCTAGCTTCTTTATTTCTTTGTCCTCCACCTCATGAATCACTTTCCCTGTGAATTTTGTCATTGGAGAGACTGTGGCGCGACATGTCTTTACTGGCCAGGTCACTGCTAACAGGTGAATTGTCGAGTGTGGGGGGGAGGGGGGTCAGGTGGGGCCAGGCAGTATCCCCACTTGACAGCAGATAGAAGAAGGTCTCCCACATATACCTACCAAAAATCATCCGTGAAACTTGAAAAATGTGCAAATGACTGAACGTGCAATTGCAACACGTACCGGTACGTCGATGGGTCTAGCTGTGACAAAACGATGCAACGTACCCATACGTCGACGGGACGCCTCGGGTTAATTAACAAGTCGTCACTAAGTACTTTCATATGTTTGGAAAGGTAGCAGGTCATCTCTCACGGCCGAAAAACTCTTGGAGAGTACTGTTGCAGAGTGTTTTGAAAGGAAACGCTCAAGAGGTTTATATTTCATTATCAGTTGATCAAAATGCTAAATATGATTGTCTAAAAGAGGCCATTCTAAAAGCATATGAACTCGTGCCAGAAGCATATAGGCTTAACCTGTCATGTCCCAACCGATTTCCTACATCCGATACCCCCCAGTCCCGAGCAATTCCGGATTATTTTTTTTTTGGCTCAAACCTTCGCTTTTGGTGAGAAACATCGATAATTCACAGAGATATTGCCCTCCTGAGCCTATAAATTGTGCTCCAGGTGATGAGTCAGCCTTTCCTTTCATTCTTTCTCAGGGTATCTGTCCTCAAAGAAAAAGAACTATGGGAGGGTAAACTAATTTAAGCGACTTCGAATTATGTATTCATTTATTTATTTGGTATGCATTTATGTGTAGTAAAAGACTATATTGATTTTCACACAATTACATAGACAATAGAAGCATTGTTCAGTCACCAAACACATCCACATACGGCATCTTCCTTGACGACATTACCACATCATCACTTCTGTTTGTTTCTTGCTCTAGCTTCTTTATTTCTTTGTCCTCCATCTCAGGAATCACTTTCACTGTGAATTTCGTCATTGGAGAGACTGTTGCGTGACTTGTCTTTGCTGGCCAGGTCACTGCTAACAGGTGAATTGCCGAGTGTGGGGGGGAGGGGGGAGTGGGGGTCAGGTGGGGCCAGGCATTATCCCCACTTGACAGCAGATAGAGAAAGGTCTCCTACATGTGCCTACCAAAAATCACCCGTGAAACTTGATAATTGTGCAAATGACTGACCTAGCAATTGCATAACGTACGGGTACGTCGATGGGTCTAGCTGTGATAAAACGTTGCGACGTACCCATACGTCGACGGGACACCTCGGGTTAAGTTTAGATCCACCTTCAAACAGAAAGATCAGACTCATGTGGAGTGTGTTAGAATACTCACAGATTTATGTGACCTATGGTTCCGGGCTAAGAATGTTGACACTTTATCCAAACCGAGGGAGTTAGTGATTTTGAAGAATTTCACTGATAAAATAGACAGGGATATTGCAACACACTTGGTGGAAAAGGAGGTAGAAACCCTAGCTGAGGCTGCTGTTGTAGCTGATAACTATAGTATAATTCATAAGCATGAACATAAGCCTCAATCATTTGCTAAGGGTAGGAGAATGAACCAACCAGTTTTTGTGAACCCTTCTTCTGGTAAAGGCAAGTTAATGTTAAGTGATACTAGTGGGAATCTTGCAACCCCAAAGCATGTAAGTTCCACGAAAGTAAGTGAGGACAGTGTTCCCAGAGCGTTAGGAAAAGGTGTCAGATTTTGCCAGTATTGCCAGAAAAAGGGGCACTTGGAGGACTGGTGCTGGAAAAAAGAAGGGAAAAGTTACAGTGTGATACCTATTACTTTGGTAAACTCTTGGGGAGCTTTTAACACCAACAGAGAGCAGCCACCCACATATATTGTTAGCGGTAGTTAGACACAACCCCAGTAGGTGCAAATTGTTGATAAGGTCAGGGTGGAGCTGTCAGTGGCTGACAAACAGACTCCTGTAGAGCCATTGTTAGACACTAGTAAGACTGGAGCAGTGCAGCCATCAGGTTCAAGTGAGAGTGGTAATAAGACTCCATCAGAGTGTCCTCCCCGAAGCAGTACACAAAGTGACTCCTTCTCAAATAATTTATTTGCTAACTTTATATCTAAAGGGTTAGTTTCACTTGATGAAAAAGGTGGTAAGGAAGTCACTATACTTAGAGAGACAGGAGCTTCTCAGTCACTGATGTTGAAGGGGATTGTTGACGTAGCTGACCCTAATGAATGTGTCTTGTTGCAGGGTCTAGCTGAGTTTGTATCTGTTCCCCTAGTTGAGGTGAAGCTCCAGTCAGTGTTAGTTACTGGTTCAGTGAGTGTGGGTGTTGTTGACCAACTTCCTGTACAAGGGGTCTCTTTCCTTTTGGGCAATGACTTGGCGGGAGGACAGGTGAGTGCTGTTCCCTGCGTGTCAAAGACTCCCCTGAGTGAGGATAGGACTAAGAGTTGGATTTTATGGTATTTCCCGCGTGTGCTGTAACTAGAGCTATGACGGAAAAGGCCAGCCGTGGTAATGTTGATAGTAATGGCACTGGCAATGCCGATGATGTTATTGGGCTTGGTGATACCTTTTTCGTCCAGCTGAGTGATTCTGAAGTTGATGATTCTCCTTACATTGATATAAATGCAAGATTAGCTGATGTGCAAAGATCTGATCCCGAGATTGCCACTTTAATTGACTCAGCAGTTAGAGAAGATGAATGGGAGTCTGAATTGACAGAATGTTATTATTTACAGCCAAACAACATATCAATGAGAAGGTGGAGATCTCCTAGTGTTGCTCATGATAACGGGTGGGAGACTGTACACCAGGTGGTAGTTCCAAGACCCTATAGGCAAAGAATTATGTCCATTGCTCATGAGTCTTCTCTAGCAGGTCACTTGAGGTGAGGAAGACACTCTCCCGCATCTGGCAGCATTATTATTGGCCTGGAATCCGTCGAAATGTCTCCCGGTTCTGCAGGTCATGTCACACCTGTCAGCTAGTCAGTAAGAGCGCCCAACCCTGCGGCTCCTTAGATTCCTCTACCTGTGTTTGAGGCCCCATTCATTAGAGTCCTTGTGGACATTGTTGGCCCTTTGCCTAAAACCTCCTCAGACCACCAGTACATCCTCACAGTGTTAGACATGGCCACTAGATATCCTGAAGCCATTCGTTTGAGGAATATTACTGCTAAATTAGTTTTAAAGGAGACGCCGGCCTTCTTTACCTGTTTTGGTCTCCCTGAGGAAGTTCAGTCGGATCAAGGCAGTAATTTTAATTCCAGACTGTTCAGACAAACTCTTAAGGAGTTAGGAATCTCCCAGATCACATCCTTAGCTTATCAGTATCACCAAAGTTTGAAGAGTATGTTCAAAAAGCTATGTACTGATGAAAAGGAATGGGACAAGTGTTTGCCTTTTCTACTGTTGGCAACCAGAGAGGCACCGAATGAGTCTTTAGGCCACTCCCCATTTCAGTTGATCTTTGGCCATGAGGTAAGAGGTCCTCTTAAACTCCTCAAAGAACAATGGGTCAAGCATGATGATCAAATTAACTTGCTAGACTATGTATCAAAATTTAAAGAAAGATTGTCCTATAGTATGGATGTAGCCAGGGCACACTTAGAGTCATCTCAGGGGAAGATGAAGAGATGGTATGACCACTGTAAGAAAGTTAGGAACAGAGTGTTTAACCCATGTGACCAAGTTCTTGTTTTACTTCCCATTCAGGGTCAGCCTCTGCAGGCAAGTTTTGCAGGCCCTCATGTAGTTGAGAAGAGCAAAGCTGAAGTAAATTATGTCATTTTAACCCCAGACTGGAGGAAGAAATGAAGACTGTGCCATGTAAATATGTTAATGGAGTACCACAGGCGAAATGTGGACCCCCCCTAAGGCTGCATGCGTGGTGGTGGCTACCGAGTTGGCGGAGGACGAGGGCTGCCCTTTGACTTTGCACCAGAAGACCAGTTGGAGAGAAAACCAGGGCGCTTGGAGTACGCTGGCTGATAAACTCTCCCAATTGACTGCAGAGCAACGTGCCGAGCTTGTTGCCCTTCTCAGCTAGTTCCCTGATGTCTTCTGGGACACCAAAGGACGGATGGATGTGGCACAGCACGATGTGCATGTTGGAGATGCTGGTCCTGTGAAGCAGTCACCCTGCCGGGCTAGTCCTCTGAAGCAGACCGTCATCCAAGAGAAACTGAACTACCTGTTGTAGCAACGGTTAATCGAGCCCTGTCAAAGTGAGTGGTGCTCCCCGGTCATAGTGGTTCCAAAACCCGAAGGATCACATCGTTTCTGCATCGATTACCGTAAAGTCATCTCTCTTACCAAAATTGATACCTACCCACTTCCTAGAGTAGATGATTGTATATATGTTATTGGCAGTGCAAAGTACTTAAAATTAGATTTGATGAAGGGATACTGACAAGTCCCTCTCACAGAAAGGGACCAAGAAATTTCCTGTTTTGTGGTTGGTGGCAGTACTTATAAATGTAAAGTCATGCCCTATGGTATGAAGAATGCTCCTGCCACTTTCCAAAGGCTGATGAATGATCTCACCCAGAGTTTGGATGGCTGTGTAAGCTATTGATGATGATGTTATCTTTAGCAATACTTGGTAACAACACTTGAGCCAACGAGATGACTTGTTGCAGAGACTGTCCTCTGCTAATTTAGTGCTTAATTTAACTAAATGTGAATTTGTAAGGGCTCGAGTGCAGTACCTAGGTTATGTGGTCGGTTTAGGCCAAGTGAGTCCACTTGATGTTAAAGTTTAGGCCATAGTTAATTCTCCCCAACCAAAAAATAAGAGGCAGTTGCAACGATTCTTGGGTATGGTTGGGTACTATAGGTGCTTTGTCCTGAACTTATCTGATCCTGTAGCTCCCCTCACTGATTTGTGAACCCGCCGAGTCCCACAGACGTACGATGCACATCGCTACTTTTTTTCCCGCGGACAGACCCACCGACGTGCATCATACGTCATCCAGTTGCAAGGCCCGTCGTTTGCACATTTTTCAAGATTCGCGGTTGACTCTTGGTAGGCATATGTGGGAGACCTGCCTCTACCTACTGTCAAGCGGGGATACTGCCTGCCCCCACTCTCCCCCCCTCCCCACCCTCCCCCCCACACTCGGCAATTCACCTGTCAGCAGTAACCTGGCCAGTAAAGATATGTTGCCCCACGGTCTCTCCAATGACAAAATTCACAGTGAAAGTGATTCCTGAGGTGGAGGACAAAGAAAGAAAGAAGCTAGAGGAAGAAACAAACAGAAGTGATGAGGTGGTAATGTCATAAAGGAAGGTGCCATGTGCAGAAGTTTTGGATAAGTGAACAATGCTTTTATTGCCTATATTATTGTGTGAAAACTAACATAGTCTTGTACTACACATAAATTCGTTCCAAATAAATAAATAAATACGTAATTTAAAGTGGCTTGAATTAGTTAACCCTTCCATAGTTCGTTTTCTTTGAGGCCAGATACCCTGAGAAAGAAGGAAAATGTAAAGCTGACTGACACCTGTAATAAGCTCAGGAGGGCGATTTCTCTGTGAATTCTCAATGTTTCTCACCAAAAGCGGAGGTTTGAGCCGCCTCCCCCAAAAGTTGAAAATCAATCGGGTTCTGAGGATGTGTTGAATAAAAAATCGGTCGGGACTGGACGGGTTAAGAAAAGGAGTCAAGTATGAGTGGAAACCAGAATGTGAGGATGCCTATTCAAAAGTTAACACATCCAGTCTCGACCGATTTTTTACCCAACACATCCTCAGAACCCAACCGATTTTCAACTTTTTTTTTTTTTTTGCTCAAACCTCCGCTTTTGGTGAGAAACATCGAAACTTCATAGAGAAATTGTCCTCCTGAGGTGAACAGGTGTCAGTCAGCCTTACGTTTTCCTTCATTCTCATGATACCTGGCTACAAAGAAAACGAACTATGGAAGGGTTAACTAATTCAAACCACTTTAAATTATGTGTTTATTTATTTATTTATTACGAATTTATGCTATATTGGTTTTCACACAATTATACTGTATAGGCAATAGAAGCATTGTTCAGTCACCAAACACATCCTCGTATGGCACCTTCCTTTACGACATTACCACCTCATCACTTCTGTTTGTTTCTTCCTCTAGCTTCTTTATTTCTTTGTCCTCCACCTCAGGAATCACTTTCTCCGTGAGTTTCGTCATTGGAGAGACCGTGGGACAATAGGTCTTTACTGGCCAGGTTACTGCTAACAAGTGACTTGCCAAGTGTGGCCGGGAGGGGAGGTCAGGTGGGGCCAGGCAGTATCCCTGCTTGACAGCAAGTAGAGGAAGGCCTCCCACATATGCCTCCCAAAAATCACCCGCGAATCTTGAAAAATGTGCAAACGACGGGCCTTGCAATTGACTGATGTATGCACGTCGGTGGGTCTGTCCACGGAAAAAAGTAGTCACGTGCATCGTACGTCGGTGGGACTCGGCGGGTTAAAGCCATCCTATCAAGTCACCCAGTGCTTCAAGCTCCCAATTTTGATAAACCCTTTAAATTGGCTGTTGATGCCAGTGGTCTAGGGGCTGGCACAGTTTTGCATCAGGATAATGATCAGGGCTTTGAGATGCCTGTGTGCTATGTCAGCAAAAATTCAACAAGGCCCAGAGGAATTATTCAACTATTGAGAAAGAACTCCTTGCACTCATACTCACCCTCCAGCATCTTTCTGTATATGTTGGTCCAGGGTCAGGTGATGTTGTAGTGTACACTGATCACCACCCTCTGAAATTTTTGTCCCGATGTAAGGACAAAAATCTTAGATTGACCTGCTGGGCCCTATTGTTGCAGGAATACTCCCTTGATGTGAGATATGTACAAGGGGTCAAATATGTTTTAGCAAATTACCTGTCGAGAACTTAATTTGTACAGGTCGAGAAATTTCCCCTTGGGAAATTTCTTCTCTCAGGGAGGGAGATGTTATTGACGTAATTTCCCCAGTTATGAAATAAAAATAGAAGAGGGAGATGATAATGTACAGGGAAAGAGAGCCTTTAAGAAATCACTTAATCTTTTTCTTATAATTTTCTGACCTGCGAGGGTCAAGAAGGGTCAAGTACCAAAGCAGCTGTGTTTACCTAGTAGTCAGTTGGGCCTGTGGAAATAGATACAAATAAATTAACACTCAGATTATTTTTCCCAGATTTTGCACGTTAAACTACTCTGTCCTTGAGTAAGTAGGTGTAGCCTAAGAGGGGTGGAGCGTATGTTAAAGTAACTGCCAATCGAATTCTGCCAAATGTTTCTCTGACTTTCTTGAGGCTCGCAACTGGCTATGTGTGAGTTGAGTAAGGCCCCCCATGGGTCGTACGTGGCTCTAGTGTTGATGAGTGGCTGGAGATTGTGTTGAAGACCGCCTAATGGCTAACTAACCAAAAGAAATGGAGAAACATACCTTTTATAAGCTCTGGAATTAGCAGGAGCATCACTTTTTAAGTCACTTTTAAGAGACAAATTCATACATCTTTTGTCACAGTCACGTACACTTTTGTCACATTTTATTACACTTTCCCTCATATTTTCTCACATTGCTCAATACGTGACGTTGATTACAAAAGACACTGTTTTTTGCACCTAATCTTTTATTCAGTTCTCCATCTACACTTTTGTGTTTTATTCACTTCCCCACCTACACTTGTGTGTGATTTATACTTGGATTTAACCCTGCCTCCAAGCTGCTCGAGTTCTGTAAAATGTAAGTACTGATTGTGAACATGTCCTCCACTGAGTATGATCTGGTTAGGTAAGAGTTGCCTGGTTTATATTTGTATACTCAGGCTGTGTGCATTCCGCTTTGTAAAACGAATTCTGGTTTCTTCTTTGGTGTGTGTATGCTATAGTGTACAGTACAGTTAAGTTAGTTTTCTCGTGAGCTTTACCTTATCCCTATTGGTAATTAATTTTAGGTGGAGGGAGGAAGGGTCCCCACTTCACCCTTCCTCCCTCCACCAGGATCGGGGCTCCCTCTCACCACCGTGACTGGGCCTTCCCTCCTTGGCCTCCACCTGCTGCTGGGGAGCTGGGCGAGTATTTTCGGCCCTTTCCATCNAGGGCCTGGGGGGCTGAGGGCATCGTCGGGGCGGCTCCATCTGCAGTTCGTCGTCGGCGCCTCTCCATCGGCGCCGCGACTCCTCGGCGCCACTACATCGTGCCGCGGTTTCCACCCTGCTCTCCCGCCCCGCCCTACCCTCCTTGACCATCTGCTGGCCTTGCTCGTCACCTCCCAGCCTTCTGCCTTGCTGCCTCCTGCCTTCTCTTGTCATCCACCCAGTTCATAAACAAGCCAAAATACTCTGACCGGGCTAAAAAATGGCCCGGCCCTCTCTATAGGGGAGGATATTATAGAAAAGAAAAAAAGAAAAAGGTGGCTGACGGGCCCTTACTTGGCCCGGTCCTCCCAAGGGAGGAAAATCTCAAGAACAACAATACAACAAAGGTGACTCAATCAGGACTTTGATGCATGATCGTGGAGAGTGCAGACGCGTTTTTCCTGAGCTCACCTCTAGCTTTATAGGGCTGCCTCACCGGCATTAGATTTTTTTTTTCACCCTTCTGGTGCTCGATAAAACAGCTAGTTTCTCACTTTCCTCCTTTCCCTATTAGTTAGGAACAGTAGGTGTCTGTTCCTGCACACTGAGATTACCTTTGCTTGCTGCCCACGGAGGGTCCCCCCCACTGATCGCTCTGGGGCGTGAATTGCCACGGTCGGGCCTCCCTGGAGTGGTTTGAGAGAGCAATTTCAGCCTTAGGTGTTTGGTCCCGGGTTGTTTGTCCCTTGCTTGTCTTTCTTCCTCCTTCCCACTTCCCCCGTTAGGGGGGAGTGGTCACTATGGCGGACGCCCCTACTGCCTCCCCCACCTTCAGGGAGGAAGGCGGTCCTGACTGACTCCCGAGTCCCAGTGTTGCCAAATTGGCGCGAAATGCGCTAGTTCTGGCGCATTGGCATGACAAACAGCGCGTAAATTCCGTATTTTGCGCATAACGCATTTTCTGGTGCATTTTTCTTTGATTTGGTGCATGTTCTAGCGCATTTCCAAGCAGTCATAATCATGGGTATGTTAAGCATAAATTTACTTCTTTCCATGCTAGAGAATATGAGTTCCGTAAGTTAAACACGAACTGGACAGGACTGGGACTTTTTTACTTTAAAAAATAATCATGTTTCGTAATATTTCTCAAACTATCGTTTCATCGGGCCAGTTAGGATAATAAGAGAATATTCAATTCTCGTATATTTTTCATTTACAATTCATACAAATCATAATTCCCGAGACTGTATTTAACAAAGATTAAAACTGGAAATTTGACTACAAGGCAACTGCTCCGTACGGTACATGTCAGTCGTATCGTTGGATAAGTACTCTGCCTGCGGCCCGCCTCGCCT
>JAGKTI010036314.1:0-11093 GCA_018397915.1 Birgus latro
ACAGTACATACCCAGCAAAAGACACCGTTTTGGTTTCAAGATCTTTGTTACGTGTGATTATAGGACTGGATGTGTGCAAGACATAGTCTTGTACACTGGTGCACAGACAGACTTAATAGAAGATCGGAGTATTGGACTCTCTGGGGCCGTGGTAAAGACTATGATAGAAGAGTACCTTCATCGTGGTTACATGCTGTACTTGGATAACTGGTACACTAGCCCCCTTCTTGCTCACTATCTACACCTGCTCGACACCGGAGTCTGTGGCACCGTCAAGGTAAACCGTTGGATCATGGTCAAGGTTGGGCGGAAACTGGACAAGAATGAATTTGTCTTCCTCAAGGCAAACAACATCCTTCCAACAATGTGGAATCATAACAGAAAAGTTTGTCTCTTGTCCATGGTTCACCGCCCCTCGATGCTTCGCACAGACTCCGTGGATTACCGCAGCGAGAGGAGGCATCACATTTGAAAACCGGTGTGTCCTTGACTACAAAATCAACATGAGGCAAGTGGACCAGTCTGACTCCATGATTTCCAGTGTGGAGTGTGCCAGGACCACGATGAAGTGGTAAAGAAAGCTTTTCTTCCACCTGCTCGACATTACGGCCCAGAACTGACACCAGCTCCACGCCATGACAATGGGAGTTCAGGATACCTTTGAAGGGTTTATGAGGGAGCTGTCTCGTGAGACAATCGTCCAATATGCTGTTGAAAGGCCCCAACACAGCCCCCGCACCGCCGCTGCCGCAGAAACTCCCCTGAGGATAACCGCACACCACTTTGCCACACCTATCCCTCCCCGGCCCAACAGATCTAGGCCCCAATGCAGGTGTCATGTGTGCAGTAACTCAAAAGTGAGACAAAGGACTCAGAGAAAAGACACCAGATATGAGTGTGTTGAGTGCGATGTCGGGTTGTGTATTCATCCTTGCTTTAAGGAGTATCACACCTTGGTTCATTTTTGATATGGTGTGATTGTGATATGATGCTATATCTCTTGTAAATATGCAACATTCAGATGTTCAGTGTAATAATGAGGCCTGTAAATACGTGATAACCGTTGTATAAAGTGGAAACGTGTAATGTTAGTGAACAAGTATTATGTAAGTGGAGAAATAGATTCGAAGTCTAAACATTCCTAGCAAGTGTGCTCAGTAGGTAAAGCTGCAATAGTCAGATGCTCAGTGTAATAATAAGGCCTGATAATATGTGGTAAGAGTTGTATAAAGTGGAAACGGGTGTAATGCTAGTGGAAAAGTATACTGTAAGTGGAGAAACGCACTCTAAGTTGAAACACTAGTCGTAGCGAGTGTGCTTGCTACGTGAATATGCATTCCCATTACGCTAAATATCATCGTAAGGAATGTAAATAGGTGAAAACATTTACATAAAGTAAAAAATGGTCTGATGTCATCGAAACATTATTATCCCAGTAGAAATAATGAAATGTATGTTGAAATAAGAGTCACAGTGAGTGCGCTGAGTATGTAAATAAGCGCTATCATTATGCTAAATATCGTCATAATGAATGTAATTAACTGAATACATTTACATAAAGTGAAAAATGGTCTAATGTCATTGAAACAGTATTATGCAAGCAGAAAAAATGATATGTTTGCTGAAACAAGAACCTCAGCAACTCACGTGTGACCAATGTGACCAAACTCACTATGCTTGTGCAATGGAACAATGCTTATTATTCCTATATTTCTCTATGAAAACCATTATATTGTTGTTGTAAATGTTTATTAGTTCCAAATCAATAAATGTAGACCTGTAGTTAGTTGTTTCCCATAATGATACCTACCATAGAAAACGTGACAGCCAGACACATCAGTGACAGAATATGGTACCTGGCGGAGGGAGGCTTACCTGTTCGGAGTACTTATGGGCCCAGGTAAGCACTTTGTGATTTTCTATTGTTTCCCAACAAAAGCGGATGTTTGAGCAAAAAGAAAAAAAATCCAAAATTGCTCGGGATTGGAGGGTATACGAGGTGGGAAATCGGCCGGGACGTGACGGGTTAAGGGGCAAGACAACCTTGTCCCGGACAAGCAACTAGATTTAGATTGCTGCTTAGAACTGCCCTTAAAAAAAGGACTCCCTGGCACCATTATGGTGTACAGTGTGCCGCCCAGCTGAAGATAACCTGAAGGAAGAAGAAGAGGGCTGGACAATGGTCTTCTGTGGTGGAGCAAGAGATGGCTTGGCAGAGGGACCTCACCATGCCCTAGCCGGAATAGGGCAGGCAGTGCCACCATGAGAAGGAGCAAGATCGGTAGCGCATCCCAAAGTACTGGAACCCTAAGAGGGCAATGCCTCATATAGCTGAGCAGGTGGATCAACGACCAGGATACCACAACTNTGATTTAGGACCAAGTGAAGAGAGGAAGATCCTGGATAACCGGCAGCCATAGTTAGAGACTGGATGCATGAACTCTCTTCTTCATTCCTGGCCTCTAGCAACAGAGAACCATCGCCCTGCAAGGAGACCTTGAGGGTAAATCCATATGCTGTAAATAGACCACTGTGAATCTGAAAACAGTTCAGGTTCCGGAAGGAAGTACCATCAGCCGTTTTGAGTACTGCATATTTTGTATAAGAGTGTTTCACAAAGACACCAGGTAACAGCTCAATAGAAGGGACATCTGGATTCACAGTTTTGGAAGATGACCAGGAGGGTACAGGGTTGTCGGCCAGAGAGTGACCAGGTGATGCCGACTCGCGCGGCTTGTCAGTGACCACACGAGTGGTTGAAGAAGTGTTTAATGTGTCCATACATACATTACTGAGAGATAAAATGGCACCAGGAGCCAAGCAAAACCTCCTACCAGGGAGTGAGAGGACCGAGCTGGTCTGATGGGAGCGGGGTACCTCGTCCCCAGAGGGTGACCCAAAAAACGACATCCCGTGATGCAAACGTTCACTCCCACCAGTGCAAAGACCCCTTCCCCCACATCCCCCAGCCCAGACACCCAACCAACCAACTCAAGACAGCACCAAGGCGACCCCTCTGGAGAGAGGCACCGATGACCCATACGGGTAACCTATGTTTCAGGCAGCACTTAGTCAGACCCCTCACCCACAACCCTACCCACATAGGAGACCATGCCAGATGTCATTACATCTGCGGGTTGACTTGTGGGATCACAGGGGCACGCAAACCCCCCACGAGGGGGAAACTTCATTGATAAATCTGTGTATAAACGATCTGCATCAGCCCCAACTACAGTTTCTTGGATGATAACCCTGTCTATGTTGTAATCATAGTGTAATATTTGTTGGTAAGGGAAGTAATCAGCATAGGTTTCTTCAATAATTTCCTGAAGTTCTTTCAACATTTGAAAGTTAATGGATTCGATTGTAGATACTATATTGCGACAACTTAAGTTGGAAACACAATTTGTTTCTTGTACTCATAGTTTCGTTTTCAGATCTCATTATTCGTGCATGAAAACCAATTTTACACTCTGGATCACCATTTCTGAGACAGTAATAATATTTTGGGAATAAAATATTACTTAACCCAACTTCATATTCTTAATTTGGATCTAGCTGTAGTGGGATAATGCGATTCTGAATGTTTGTTATGGTTTTATCTGGGTAAACATCTCCACTTGCAATGGAAGAGAGACAGATGTTTATGTCATCAGTGTCTTTCAGTGACATGTCTGCTTCCATTGTAGAATATATACTAACAAAAAAATACTATATATCATTGTTTTTTAGGTTAAGAAAACTAGCGATTTGTATTTTTTTTTTTTTTACTTTATTAACAGTTTACGAATTTTTTTCAACGAAAAAAGTACTTAGAATTACATTCAATCACCCAGAAACATCTTACAGGCTATTATGACTAAATCCTAGTAGTAATCAAGAGTGGATACGCAAGAGTTATGACAAGTCTTAATTTCTTAAGTAAATCTGCGTTTCAGTACTTAGAACTATATACTATCTCCCAAAAACATCTTACAAACTACTATTAGTAAACAAATTTGGGTATACTTAGTTTTAATAAGTATTAATTTCTTAAGTAAAATTGGTGTAAGTCTATATCTATCTATTGCCAGACGTCTTAACCCCATAAGGGGTGGCCACAAACAAATCGCTTCCATGTCGCCCTGTCCACCGCCGTTCCATTGCCCTACTCCCAGCTCACACCCCTGTCTCTCATGTACCTCTCCACTCCATCCCTCCATCTCATCCTTGGCCTCCCCACCCCCCGCCTCACACTTCTCTCCTCCACCTCACTCACATACACTCTCCTCGTGAGTTTCTCACTCTCCATCCTCTCCACATGCCCAAATCACCTTATTCTCCTAACGCTTCCTACCACATCCACATCCACACCAAAACGCTCCTTTACTTCCTTATTTGTCAGTCTGTCTCTCCATGTGATTCCACATGCTCCTCTCAAATAACTCATTTCCACTGCTTCACTCTTGACTTCTGTCCCTCCAACAAGGTCCAAGCTTCACTTCCATACGTTTTAGAGTTGGTATCACAATACTGTCATGTAGTAGATTTTTCACTTCGATGCTCGCTTCCCTGTTACTTATCATTGCTTTCAAGGAACCAGCAACCTTTCTTCCCTGTTGTACCCTTTCAAGCACTTCACTCTCTAAACTTCGATCGTTACTCATCATACTACCCAAGTACTTAAACGCACTCAGATTTTCCATTTCCTCCTCATCCAACCTCACTGAACATTCACTGACTTCACATCTCTCAAAGTCAATCACTTTTCTTCCCTACATTGACCTTTAGATTCCGTTTCTTACACACTCTCCCAAACTCATCCATCAAGCCTTGCAGCTCTCATTCGTCTTCACTTAACAACACAGTATCATCTGCAAACAAAAGTGCTGTTAGTTTCCAAACATTGCTCTCTCTCACTAGGGCCGCACCAACATCCACTGCCCTACCTTATATACCATTACATATAAATTTTGAACAACCATGGAGACAAGACACATCGTTGTTTCAATCCAACCTTCAAATAGAAAAATTCACTCAGTTCACTATCCACACGCACTGCAGCCTTAGCACCCTCATACATACTCTTCATGGCCTTCACCAACTTCCAATCAACTCCACATATTCTTAATACTTTCCACAATCCCCGTCTATACACCCTGCCATATGCTTCTCCAAATCCATGAAGGCTGCATACAACTTCTTTTCCTTCTCTAGAAACTTTTCCACTAAAGATCTAAGAATAAATATTTGATTTACACAACCTCTTCCCTTCCTAAAGCCTCCCTGTTCTTCTCCAACTAATTCCTCTGTCAGTAAGTATCCGACCATATACTTTTCCTACTAAACTAAGAAGGTAAATGCCCCTATGATTACCGCACACTTCTTTTTCCCCTTTTCCTTTGTAAAGGGGAATAATTATATCTGACTTCCAATCCTGCAGAACTCTACCTTCCCCTCAGGCCAATCTGCACATTTTCCACATCCATTCTGTTACTATCTGTTCCCCATGTTTCAGCATTTCACCACATACTCCATCAATTACTGGGGCTTTCCCCATTTTAACTTTCTTTATTGCTTCCACAACTTCCTTCCTACTGATTTCTTCCTCTCTTCTCACATCCCTCCTTCTCCCAGCCATTCCCCAGACACTTATACTTGCATTACTTTCATTCTGTATGTTCAACAATTCATTAAAATGTTCTCTTCATCTGCTCACTTTTTCTCCTTTCTCCACTAGTAATCTCCCAATTTTATCTTTCACTCCCCACCTAACTTCTTTGGCAATCTGTCTAACTCTCTTTACCTCTTTACAGAACATTTTCTTACATTCCCTCCAGTTTACACTCAACTTCTTTCCAAATTCCTCATCCACTCTCTTCTTACTGTCCTTTACTAATCTTTTCACCTCCCTCTTCCTCTCTACATGTAACTCTTTCTTCCGTCTCTCAACTTCTTCGATGCCTCTGTTTCTCATCCACTCACTATATGCTTTCTTCTTTTGTGCCACAGCTTCTCTCACCTCTTCAGTCCACCATGCTGTTCTCTGCACCCCCTTGCGTCTTCTCTTCACCCCACACACCACCTCACATGCTGCATAGATTTCTTCTGTGAATATCTTGCACACATCTTCTACGTCCCAAAACTGCTGCACTCTATATTTATCCAATCGCTCGTCCACTTCCCTCTTATATTCTGCCTTTTTTCCATCCTCTTGTAACTATTCCACCCTCCTTGTACGAACTACTTTCTCCTGTCCTTCCCTTCTTCTGTTTCTCCATTTCGTTTGGACTTGTATTCTGGCCACCACCAAGTGGTGGTCCGAGAGCCCACTCCCCCAACCTTTATATACATTTCCATCCATTACACACCTTCTCATCCTTTCATCCACACACACATAATCAATCATTGCCATCTTCTCATTCAGTTCACCACCCACCCTTCTTCTCACTCGTCACGTATACGTATGCATCGTTTTGTGCCTGAAGAGGGTATTAGCTATCACAAACCCCATCCCGGCACAAATGTCCACTAAAGCACTGCCATTCTCATCCACCTCTGCAGGCACACCCCTCTCACCAACTACTCCATCCACCTGCACATTCCCTAACTTTCCATTGATACCTCCAATCAAAAACACTCTCTCATTCCTCTCAAACTTTTCCATGCACACTTCCACATTTGTCCAGAACTCTTTTCTCACTCTACTCGCACAATCTTGCACTGGCATAAGTAATTTCTCTATATTAATGATTTTCCTTTTAAATCTGGATCGATCAATAGCCTCTTTTATATAACGGCTTCCATTTCTGGATTCTTGCCAGGCAGGGGAATCTTCATAAACATTTAATACTGTAACATTATTTATACCCATTTTTTTATCTTATTTTAAATGATACCGAGTGGTTCCACTTCATCTGAGGCTGCTGCAGGTCATTTTCGTGGGTATTTGCGTTGCCCATGGTGCTGGTGCTGCTGGTGCTGCTGCTGCTGCTGCTGCTTTTGCTGCTGCTGTAATGGTTCATGCTGAAGGAGGAGTAACATTGGTTCCTCCAGCCACACCTCCTCATAGGAAGAAGGTTGTGGTAGGGGTTGTGATTGTTGTGGTGGAAGCTGTGGTAGAGTCTGTGGTTGTGATGGAAGCTGTGCTAGTGGTTGTTGTGGTGGATACCACTTGCGTACTCCAACTGCGGGTTTATGATGAGAGACATTTCTCCTATCAACGACTGTACAGTTTATGATGATACGTCGGCAGTACTTTGCCAGCTTTTCAAAGCTAGGCAAATATTTTAAAGCCCACGTATCCCCACCCATACCACTTCCAGTCCCCACAGGTATTCTTAAATTTTTAATACCTAAAAGGGGTAGGATACGTTTTAGCTCTTCAATACGTAGAGCCAAGTTACCTACACGTCCAGTCACAGTATCCAGTTGGAGACCTTGAATGTAATGACAGGCAGAAGATTTTTAATTAACTCTTGGGCAAACTGGTTGGTCTCTAGTTCACAGCCAGAACTCCAGTGGGCTAGTAACGTAATTATACAGGGTCTGCTAGTTTCTCTGAAAATTCTGACGGACCCAACTTTATCCTGTGATTTGACCCGGGCTCTCTTAAGATTATAAAGGGGTTTTTGAGTGGAGCATAGATTACCATAAGGGTATTTTTCAGAAATTACGGCACAAAGGCTGTAATTTCGTACTCCTACTGCATTCACAATATGACAAATGGCATTATCTCTGCCGTCATACTGATTGTTAGTTATTTCCTCGTTAAATGTTTGTAGGAATGTACCCTCAGCCTCCATCCCGACCCTCTTAAGTGTAAGTGAGAGTAAGGAGTGAAGTGTGGTGGCTAAACTCCTGGGGCCCTCCTTTTATGGGGAGTGGTAACCAACAAACTCACTCACTCACCTCTTTCAAGGTTGTAACCGGGTGGGGAATTCTCCCTTTTCTATTTTTTTTCCTAAGCAGGTAAATTGCAAATCTTGTTGTATAGCTCGAAGATCATCCAGTAAAGACTTGACAGACAAAACCCGGTGAGGCACCTCTCTATAACGAAGGTATTGTTGTTGATAATACTGAAGTTGAGTGTCTATGTCCTTATCATTCAGGCTTAGAGTGGAAACATCAAAATCTATATCTTGCTTATAGTAAACCTCTGTTAGATTTCCAACTTGTCTGTTATAAGTCTCAAAAAGGGAGTTGATATTCGTGGCTGGTGTGGACGAAGCTTCCTTATTACCTTCCTATCTCTTGTTAAGTATTTCTTCAGGAAATTTGCAAATATCTCTGATAAGCAGTCTAACTCTGGTTTGCGACACCTGGAAATTAATTTCCTCCTCAGCTTTGGCTTTATTTCTTTCAGAAACTGAATAAATTCACGATGACGGGAGATCAGTGGTTTTCTGGATCTCCGAGGCATCTATCCACTCGTTAAATCGATCCGGAAATGATTTGCAATGAATATAATACTGCAAAGAGCCGTCCTTCTTTTTACGTCTCTTTAATATTTCAATGGGGTAGGTTATTGGGGCTAAAGTAGGGATTATTTCTTCTCTGTAGAATATTTCCTTGGTTGCTTCTCCACCCCAGTCTTCCAGCTTTCTCACCTTTCTTCTCACCATACACAAGGTAGGGCTAGTGCCCTGTCAGTTGTGATGCCTCACAAAGTTTCTTCATCTGGCACGGTCCACATAATATTCCTCTTCCTCCACCACCTCCATCATTGATCCTCTCGCCTCAATTGCTTCCCGCACTCCATCTCTCCGCCCTTTTCTGGGTCTGCCCACCGGCCTCTTCTCTCTCGGCTGCCATCGCTAATATTTGGCAGGGTATCTTTCCTCTTCAACAGTCAAGTAAAAGCAGCTCATAGGTATAAATTCCTGACTTACTCCCGTGTATTTTAGTAATGCAAAATATCTTTTCTGTACTCTGTATAGTAAATCCTTTTGCAAAGCTCTTACTCCTGGACCAAGTCACTATTCCTACTGTCCCCTACGGTCAAGTCTGAACTAAATGATTTTTTACGTTTGATAGGCTTTTTATACATTAATGTAAACTGCTTTCACCACTTTTTTTTTTACGTTTGATAGGCTTTTTATACATTAATGTAAACTGCTTTCACCACTAATTTTTTTTTTTTTACGTTTGATAGGCTTTTTATACATTAATGTAAACTGCTTTCGCCAGTCTCAGGGGTCTGTTAGCTTGTGGATTTCACTAGGTGTCTTGCCCTTCAAGCTTAGATGAGGGGTGAGATTGTAAGTGCTTACCAGTGTACCTAGTATGGGTAGGTAGTTTAAAGTGTTGTATGCAGTTAAATACCGATAAATTTTGTGCTTCAGAGTTCTTATGGCACGCTTACAGAGACTAGCCTTTGTCTCTTGTGAGTAAACACTATACAGAGTAATATTCTTCCTCTTCAAGTAAGATTCCAGTGACTTGTTATAAAATTCTGTCTCCCTGTCTGTAAATAGTCATGGGTAACCCAGTAATTCTGGTTTACTTAAAATGATCAAGAGAGCGTTCGTTACAGTAGCTCCAGTTTTTCGTTGAATGGGATGGACAAACATGAAATGTGAGAAGACATCTATACATACCAGTAAATACCATACACCGTTATTTTCCCTCCGTAAGCCCCTCAAATCAGCCAGGTCTTATGTCGGCTTAATGCGGGGTCCTGCTGCTACAATGTTTCGTCGTGGGAATATTTTTCTTTATAATTTTTGCTGAGTATAAACGCTAGAACCTTTCAAAAATCTCTTCACATCTGTTTTAGTCACCAGTGTTTATTTTGGGGGCAGCCCGAGATAATTTTTCAATACTACCCAAGGATGCAGGTGATTTAGGATCATAGTATATGTTTCGAAGTAAGCTATTAATTTCTGTAGGTATAGACTACTTTACAAGAAAACTCTCCAACAATGTTTGACCTAAATTGCAGTTGTGGGGGAGTTTATATAGAAAAATCAATTAGTAAATACCCATAAAGTTTATTGATGGCGGATCGCCTGTCTATTTCAAGTATATCTGGCATATGTTGTTTACCAAATATCTGACGAGCTAAACATTCCACCTGACCCAAGTCACGCATTCGTAGGAGTAAAAAATGCGTATCATTAAGGGATACGACACAAGAAAAGGGACCTCTCATAAAATGGTTTTGAGATATTAATACAACACGCAGGTTTGAATGACGTCGCTTGATGAAAGCTTCAGCTAGTCTGACTTTGCATTGCTTTTAAACACAGATCGTCTAATATGAGTAGTGATTTTCCTTGTGCAGTTGAGTGTACTGAAGGGTCTATTATATCTCTGTGCACAGAAACTTTACGACCAATGACTGGATCGTCTTGAAGTGGGTGACAGCTTACACCACAGATAGATATTTTTGAAAAATTATCTGCACAGTATTTGATGAATTTAAATATCAGTACGGTTTTCCTGAGTTTGAAAACTCTGCCACAATAATTCTGGCAGGATCATGAAATATATCTGTATGTCCTGATGTATAAACATTCTCCATGGTCTTTAAACACACACTGAAAGATAACTAAAATGTCCTCGCTTAATGAATAAAACATGAACACTGCAGACACTTTATTTACAAATTATCAGCAAAGATTTTTTTTAATACAGTATATACAGTATATAGGATTTGCATACCAATTACCTATGAAAAGAATGATACAAACACCACAAGATCATGAAGCACGTTTCCTATCTAGGAAATATTTGCCATAACATTTTTTTTCCTTTGTTTGTCATATAACACCAGACCCTGTTTTCGCTTGCATGTGAAATACTGTTGGGTAATGGGGATGAGTCGTGACCCCCACAGAGATGGAAGCTCCTTCCCATCTCTTTCTTCTTCATCTTCTTTGTCTTGCCCTACTTTTACTTGATTGTTGTTAGCCAGAGGATGCCCATAGCTGACTGACTGAGCAGGGGACAAATAATAACATTTACCTTCAAATTCACTCAACCCTCTCTTGTTTACTGATGGCGTGGTGATCTGTCCGTGCCGGTTTGATATACTGGTGGCTTTAATATAATGAATCTTATTGGTCCCCAGAAGAGTGTCTTTGTATTCTTGATGTTTAAGTTTTTTTTTT
>JAGKTI010036315.1:0-11093 GCA_018397915.1 Birgus latro
TTCCACAGGTCTATGCATCTATACGGAAAACTATATTTCTTGATGTCCTTCAAGCAGCGTGGCTTCTTCAGTTTCAGTCCATGTCTTCTTGTTGCTCTCTTATCCCATACAAACAGATCTTCTCTATCAATTTTATCTACTCCCATCATGGTCCTGAACACTGCAATCATGTCACCTCTCTCTCTCCTTTCCTCTAAGGATGGCAAATCCAGCCTTTCTAGCCCCTTACTGTATGACAGATCTGCCAGACTGGGGACCATCTTAGTTGCTGTTCTTTGTATTCTCTCAATCTTGTTTATTTATTTCTTTTTGTGTGGGGACCACACTACTGCTGCATATGCTAACCTGGGGTGGATCATGGCCACTATCAATTTTTTCATCATCTCTTCATTCATGTGATGAAATGCCACTCTTATGTTGGTCAAGAGTTTATATGTCTCTCTAACTATCTTGTTAATGTGTTTTTCAGGTGACAAACTATCCTGGACTAGCACTCCTAAATCTTTCTCTTCTTTCGCTTTTGTGATTGGTTCATTACCCATCATATAATTCAGTGATGGTCTCTTGGTGCTTTTACCCATTTCCAATATTTTACATTTTTTTTGCGTTGAATTTCATTAACACATCCGGCTCCAGTCATGTATCCTATCCAGATCCTCCTGCAGTATTTTACAGTCCCCTTCAACCTCTACCTTCCTCAGGATTTTTGGATCATCAGCAAACAGACTTGCATAACTGTTCACTCCATCTACCATATCATTTACGTAAATAGGAACATTACTGGCACCAACAACGAGCCCTGTGGGACACCACTTGTTACTTCTTTCCATCCAGACGTCCTGTCCTTTATTATTGTCCTCATTTGTCTGTTTCTCAAAAAGTCTCTCATCCATTCCAGGAGGTTACCCTTCAATCCTCCTATATGCTCTAATTTCCACATTAGTCTCTTATGGGGTACCTTGTCAAAGGCCTTCTCCAAATCTAAATACACACAATCCACCCAACCGTCTCTCTCCTGTAGCACATCAATCGCTCTTGAGTAAAAGCTCAACAAGTTGGAAACACATGACCTTCCACTTCTGAATCCAAATTGACTTTCAGTCAAAATATTCATCTCTTCCAGATATTTTATCCACCTATCTTTCAGAATCTTCTCGCACAATTTTGCAACCATGCTCGTTAGGGACACTGGTCTATAGTTCAGGGGTTCTTCCTTGTTTCTTCCCTTGTAAATTGGTACCACATTTGCTCTCTTCCATTCCCAAGGCACTTTTCCTTGTTCCAGCGAACACACAATTAAACTGTTAATCTTATCTGCCAGTTGTTCTCTGCATTCCTTCAGTACCCAATTTGAAAGTCCATCCAGTCCTGGGGCTTTTCTTACATCTTGAGTTTCCATTAATTTGTACACTTCCTGCACTTCCACTTTTATATCTTTTATCACTACATTCCTAGTCACTCCCTCCCCCTCCACAAACTCCCCTTCATTAGTAAAAACTGATTGGAAACGTTTGTTCATTGTTTCAGCTTGCTTTGCCGCATCTTTATAGACCTCTCCTTCTACTTTCAGTTTGGTGATTCCTTCCTTTTGTTTCAATTTGCCATTAACAAATCTATAAAACAATTTGGGTTCATCCTTACTGTCGATTATACCTTTTTCAAAGTTCCTTTCTTCCTCTCTACGAATTCTTGTATATTCATTTCTAGTTCTTTTATATTCTTCCTTTGTTCTGTTATTACCTCTCGTTCTCCATTTGTTCCACGCCATGTCCCTCTCTTTTTTTGCTATCATACACCTTCTATTAAACCATTCCTTTTTCCTGTTTTCTTTCCCACTTACTCTTGGAACATATTTTTCCACTCCTGAATTATAGAGGTCTAGAAAGATATCCCACTTCCTCTGAATCTCTCGTTTCTCTAAATTTTCTCCAGTCTGCATTTTCAAAAAATTTTCTCAATTATGTAAAGTTTACTTTGCCAAATTTGTATCTTCCTTGCCTATAAAGCTCGTCTCTTGGCACCACGTTCCCTATTATCATCTGGAACTCAATGACCACGTGATCACTTTTTCCTATAGGACACAGATATTTCAAGGATTCAATTACGTCAGGTTCTTTGGTTAGCAGTAAATCTAATCTTGCTGGTGTGTCATCACCTCGGAATTGTGTCTCTTCTTTGACCCACTGTGTCATTACATTGTTCATCACAATGTTTAACAATATTGTGCCCCACAAATCTTTGTGACCTGAGTTCCATTCCTCCCGGTTCACCTCGTTATAATTAAAATCACCCATTAGAATTATATTGCTGCTTTTCTCAGTCACTTAGAATTATATTGCTGCTTTTCTCAATCACTTTCTGTAGATAACTAACCATGTCTGACAACATCTCCTGGTATTTATCATCAATCCATGCTCTTGTCTTAGGTGGAACATATACTACTACTATCTCTCTCTTACAGTTCTCTCCAGTTTCTAATATCATGTTTATCACTTTGGCCCTACCCTCTCACATTTCCACAGAATCTACACTTAAGTTGTTCTTCACTGCTATTATCACTCCTCCTTCCACTATATCTTTTCTGTCTCTTCGCCACAATTTGTATTTGCCATCTCCCATATGGATATCAATATTCTCCCTTAACTTGGTCTCTACAAAGCACATAACATCAGGTTCATGTACCCTCAAGAAATCGTTGATTTCTAACATTGCCGATATTAATCCATCAACATTAGTGTATGCCACTTTCAAACTTTTTTCATTATTACTTATACCCTCTTTTCGCCTCCTCTGCGTTGGTATCACTTCCTCAATTTCTGGTCCATAACTCTCCAATAAAATACTGTCTTCTCCTCCTCCGTTCTCTGTTCGTTTTTTTGCCTTAGCTTCCTTTACTAACTCTTTTATTTTAGCTCTTTCTTCCTCATTTGCATCTCTCCTTAGCCAAACATTTTCGAACCCCTCTTTGTCTGCTAATTTCCATGTCCTATTCATGATTTCATTAACTATTGCCTGAGACTTAAACTTCACCTTCAATGGCCTTGCCCCTCCTTCCTCGTACTTACCTAACCTAAATTTAGCACTTCACTCTCTTCCTGGGCTTCATTGTTACCCTCCATGACTACTGATATTATTTCTTTAACTTTACTTTGTTCTTCTCTTTCTTTTTCAGATCTTATTGTGATATGCTTTTCTTTTACCTCTAAAATTATTACACATTTTTTCTTATCTGCTACATCTCTGACTAAAGATTCTCTACTTTTCATTACCCTGACCATTTCCTTCACCACCTTTTCCTTGCTTTGTTGTTCTATAATCTCTTTCAAATTTACATTTCCTTCCTCCTGAATTTTTTTCCACCTCTTTTGTTGCTCCTTGATTTCCTTAATATGTTCATCTTGCATCCTTAATTTGAATCGTACTCATCTAATTTATTTTTCATTCTGTCTCTTTCTTCTTCCAACCTCTTGTTTTCCCTCTTGAGCTGCTTTATTTCATTTGTGGCAGATTCATTACTCACTTTTAATTCCGTGACATCTCTTTCTTGTTCCGCACTGCGTGTGCAAACCTTTTCCAACTTGTTCTGTAAGACTTTGATCTCTCTCTCCTGGTCTAGGGTCTGCTCCTGCAGCTCTCTAGTTACTACCCATACCTTTTTTAATTCCTGGACATTGCTCTCCGCTGTTTTTTCTACTCCGGCTACTCTTGTTTGATTCAGTTTGGTACTTCCATTTCCTGCATCTTGATTGGAGAAGCCCAGAAATTCTCTTTCGCCAGGTGTAAACAAACTGCCGTCACTTTCTGCCATGATACAACCATATGGAAACTTTTTTATTCTACTGTATTGTGCCCTCTTTATCCCAAAACCTGTGTTTTTCTTTTTAACTAATGTCCGATGGGACCACCACTCACGCACTCATTCACATAATCACAATAGGCTGGTTTCCTTTCGCCACTGATTCAGCGATTATTTCCCTGCGATCCAGGAAGACGTCTGTCTCCGTTGGCGACCTGTGTGTGTGTGTGTGAGCATAGGCTTCACAGCCTGCTCCCAAGGCCCAGTAGTCCTCCTACATACCATACACCTCTACATGTCACCACTTCGGTGCTAACACCCACCGTCCTTACTGAATACATGCTAGGGCTGTCTCATACAGGACTGGTGTATTGGTATTAGCGGGGGTATTTTTACGACATGTTGGCGGGTCTTTTGATGGATCGATAAAGTCTGATTTTATGAAATTCAATTTCTTAAACTGTTCCCTGCCCCAGTGGCTTTGAACCTGGGTCCGTTAAGACCACCTCTCTACCAACTGAGCCACCGCTTCCCCCTCCTGCCATGGTTTTACTTGGTACACAGCTTTATCATCTGAGTTTCTATGACTCCTTGTTTGGGCCTTAATGCTGTCTCTCAAGCACTTGTCATATACAGTGAATTGGACCAGAACTGCAACCCACACTCTTGGCTGGTTTGAGCACTCTGTCCAGGTACCGTGCACTGAGTTGAGCAAATGTCACATACCTCAAGCGTGACCTTGGCTCTGACATTGTTTGTGCCAATGCAAAACCATCAATAATGAGTGTATGTCAAGTGTTAGTGCATATTGCTGTTAGTGTGTGTGCGCACACATCTGTTACATCACGAGTGGTGATGTCACCGGAAGGGTCCTGCAGTGTGCAGCCACAGCCCGGTTAGTTTGCAGTGTGAGGCCGGTGAGTGTGGTTTGCCTTCTAATACTGGTAGCAGAGTGTAGTTCCACATTATGGCGTTGTGTTCAACTAAGTGGCCTCCAAAACTTGAAAATTATTCTGCCTATGAGAGTTGGAAGAAGGACATCGACATTTGGTGCGAACTGACGGACTTACCGAAAAAGAAGGAAGCCCGAGCTATTCACCTTTCATTGTCAGGAAGAGCGAGGGTGGCATCTTTGGAAATTGACGTGGCTGATTTGAAACAAGATAATGGTGTTCAGACCTTGTTGAAAAAACTAGACAGTTTATTTCTCGTGGACAAAGGATTTCAGCAGTTTGCGGCTTTTCATGAATTGTACAACTTCAGATGAACCGGTGATATGAACATTTGTAAGTTTGTGGCAGAATTTGAGCATGTCTATTTCAAATTTACGAAGCAGGACATGGAACTACCAAATTCTGTTATGGCTCTTATGCTTCTAGCTGTAGACAAACTTTCAGACAGTCAGCAACAACTAGTGATGTCTGCAATAACTGAGGTGACATACAAAAACATGAAATCTGCCCTGAATCGTATTTTTGCTGGTGAAATTGGCGGGCAGAACTATGCATCAATATCTGCCAGTGAGGTGCAGAGCGAACCAGTATTTTGGGGTGAAGAAGTTGGGGGTGAGGAAACGTTTCACGTTAGAGGTACTCGACGAGGACAGACAATGTTGCGGGGTGGTGCAGTACGTGATCGAGGTCGTGGTGGTGGCTGATATTCAACCCTATCTGCTAGAATTCCCCTGCGCTCATCCACCGGCAGGAGGCAGAACCCACTTGGGTCTGATGGAAAGGTATCGAGGTGTTTAGTATGTGATTCTAAATTTCATTGGGCACGTGACTGTTTGGATACATATGAAAACAATGGCAGTCGAGAAGAAAATTCTGAAACAGTGCATCTTTTTTTTTTTTTTTTTTTAATAAATACTCTGGGCATAGGCTTCGTAGCCTGCTATCCAGGCCCAGCAGTCCTCCTACATACCATACACCTCTGCATGTCGCCACTTTGGCGCTAATGCCCACCGTCCATATTGAATACATGCTAGGGCTGTCTCATACAGGACTGGTGTATTGGTATTAGCGGGGGTAATTTTATGACATGTCGGCGGGTCTTCTGGTAGATCAGTAAAGCCTGATTTAATGAAATTCAAATCCTTAAACTGTTCCCTGCTCCAACGAGGATTTGAACCTGGGTCCGTTAGGACTGCAAGCCACCTTTCTCTGTCGTTATTTATGGGCTATGCTGATGATGCTGCTAATAGAGGTAAATTACAGATGCTAGTAGAAGAATCTAAGGGATGTGCTGTTCTAGACACAGGTTGTTCTACAACTGTATGTGGAGTTGAATGGATCAACTGCTATCTAAGTGAGCTCACTGATTACGAACGTGAAGCATCATCCTCAACGTTTACTTTCGCTGATGGCGTCACAGTTTCTTCCCTGAAACATGTTACTCTGCCCTGCTACATTGGAAATATGCGTGCAGCCATCGTGACTGATGTTGTGAACTGAAATATTCCCTTGCTGCTGAGTAAACATTCCATGAAAAAAGCAAAAATGTTGATTAACTTTTAAAGTGACCAGGTCACAATTTGTGGAACTGTCATTAATTTGAAGTTCTCATCTTCAGGCCATTACTTACTTCCAATTTCTTTATGATTTGGTCATGAATTTTGTGAAACAATCACGCTGGCATCTCTTGGGGGTGATGTAGAAAAAATGGCTTTGAAGCTTCACAGGCAATTTGGACACCCAACATCAGCGAAACTAATTAAACTGATTACAGATGCGGGGATTAACAGTTCAGAACTGGAGCGGGATGTGTGAAAGCTGTATCTGATGCATGTACAGTCTGTTGTAGATTCAAGAAAGCCAAGCCCCGGCCCATAGTCAATTTGCCCATGGCCATGGATTTGAAAGCTTGGGGAAGGCATTATTTCTTAGTCCTTGTTGACTTGGCGACCAGGTATTGCAGCATGATAGTAATTGCGGACAAGTGTGTGCCCACCATTATCAAAGGAATATTTCGGAGCTGGATTGTTGTGTTTGGCACACCTGGAAAAATTCTTACAGACGGTGGTTGTGAATTTAACAGTGCTAAAATGCGAGCATTGGGAGAAGCCTTCAGTATCAAGATCATGACAGATCTGCTGAGAGTCCATGGAGCAACGGAGTATGTGAGCCATTGGTGACATTGTTAGGAAGATAATGGCTGATAGCGAGTGTGACTTGGACGTGGCCTTGGCATGGGCAGTATCGGCAAGAAATGCTCACACCAACTATGCAGGTTTTTCTCCTAACCAACTTGTTTTTGGTCAAAACCCTGGCCAGCCTAATTTGTACACAAATGATTCTCCAGCCTTGGAACGTACATCACCATTGAAAATTGTGAGAGAGAGTTTGAATACTCTTCATTAAGCAAGACAAGAGTTTATAAAGACTGAATCAGATAAACATTTGGCTAGGGATCTGTGGCACAACGTACGTTCAAGTAATTTAAACGACATCCGAAATGGAGATGAAGTCTTCTACAAAAGAAATGACAGTCATGAGTGGCATAGTCCTGGAATTGTAATAGGCAGAGATGGGAAACAAATTCTGGTGAGACACGACGATGTCTACGTGTGAGCGCACGTGTCGTCTAGCAAATGTTCCAGAGCAAGATTCTACAGTTGAGAGCGGTGTCAGCAGTGATGAGAAGAACAGTGTTGTCCAGGAGAAGCCTAATGACAATTCTTCGCAAGTGTTGAATGATTATCCACCAGATGACAAGTTGGAAGATGGTGCGGTTCCAATTGATGAGCCTTCCACAGTTTCTATTCCAGTTAATCAGCCTCCCAAAGTTTCTGTTGGTCAACATGTAAAGGGAATACATTCAGAAAGTGGAGAGTTGGTGTCTGGAAGGATTGTGCGTCGGGCAGGTAAAGCCACTGGAAAGTACAAACACTGCTACAATTTGAAGAGGGACTTTGACAGCAGCATATTGTTTGGATAGATTTGCAAAATGATTTTAGCACATGGGAAGTGGTTGATGATGATGCAGAAATGCTTGTTCTTTTCAACTCTGAGGACGTATTATGTGCCAAGGAAAATGAAATTACAAACTGGCAGAATAATGATGTGTATGAGGAAGTAGATGACATTGGGCAAGATGCCATAACGGTTCAACGGGTTGTGACGGAAAAATGAAAAATGGAAGGCCGATTGTTAATGCCCGCTTAGACGCCACAGGATTTGAGGAAGACACAGCGGATCTCCAAAAAGACTCGCCTACTTGTTCGAAAGAAGCTGTGCGTTTTGCACTTTCTTGGCCGCCACCAACCAGTGGGATTGCCACACTATGGACGTGAAAGTTGCCTACTTGCAAGGTAACGACATTGAGAGAGTTGTTCATTTACGTCCTCTGCCTGAATATGCAAATGGTAAGTTTTGGAGACTAAAGAAAACTGTTTACGGCCTTTGTGATGCTGCTAGGCATTGGTATCTGCACGTAAAAGATCAGTTGTTGAGTCTTGGAGCTAAAGTGTCATCACTGGATTCAGCGCTGTTCTCCTGGAACATTAGTGGCAAAGTTGAAGGCATTGTATGCATTTATGTTGATAACTTCCTTTGGGCTGGTACACATGAGTTGGAGCAGCAAGTGATAAACCGCTTGAGTCAAATGTTCCTCATTGGCAGTTTGGAATCAAAAGCCTTCAAATACGTTGGTCTCAATGTTGTCTCCAACATCGATGGTAGCATAACGCTTGACCATTTCCAGTGTGCTTCATCTTTGAAACCAGTCACGCTAAGTAGACATCGTTTCAGCAGTAAAATCAGGAGAGCTGTCTGAATCTGAGAAAATGGAGCACCGAGCTTTAATTGGGCAATTCAACTGTATTGCCACACACACCGACCAGATATTGCCTTTGATGTGTGTGAGTTGAGTGTGATTAGCAACCAAGCTACGGTAGCGGATTTGCTTAGACTCAATAAGGTGATCTCAAGGGTGAAGACTGACAGTATGAAGCTATACATTCCAAGAATGGGACCGATCGACGACTGTTATATAGAGCGCTTTTCGGATGCCTCATTTCCAACCTTGTAGGCAGTGGGTCCCAAGGAGGGTTTGTGATCTTCCTACGAGATGCTAGTGAGGCAAGATGTCCCATATTCTGGCAGACAAGAAAGGTTAGGAGGGTCGTCAAATCTACCTTATCTGCTGAAGCATTGGCGCTGCTTGAATGTGCTGAAACTGCTATATATCTCACCAACATTTTGCGTGAGGTCTCTGGATGTGGAAAGATCAAAATAAAGTGTTTTGTTGACAACAAGAGTCTAGTGGATGCCCTTTACTCCTGTAGGAGCGTAGAAGACAGGAGATTGCGCATTGAAATTGCTGTATTACAAGATATGTAGGAGTGAGGGGAGATTGATGAAGTATCTTGGGTGGATACATCACAACAACTGGCTGATTGTCTCACCAAGAAGGGTGTGTCGACCGAGCGGCTGCATGCAGCAGTCAGCCAAGACTTTAATGATTATAATACAGTAAATCCTCGATATAACAGACTTCAGTAGACCGGAATTCACTTTTATCGGACTCGAGGAGCTACCGGACTAAAATCCTATATATCGGAAAAAGTCCGATATAGCCAGAAAGCAGTCCGGACTGCCTGACAACTTCAGCTATGTTCACCACAATAAGACAAGTAAAAGACATGTTTTTCAGTGCGCAGTACAGTATTATTATACCATTTGATTAATGTAGTGAAGGTATAACACAGTACAATACTGCAATGGTGGTGAAAACCACTGATGCAATCCGGACTAATGTCTGATATATCGGAAAAAGTCCGGATTAGCAGGGGTAAGTCTGGATGTCACTTTTATCAGAATTTCGCATATTTCGGACTGGCTTGGGCCCCAATTAGTCCGTTATAGTGAGGTCTGACTGTACTTCAAGAGACATCACATATCTGTATGTGGCCACAGACTGGGTCTTGAGAGTATTTAAACAAAAGTCTGTGTATTTGGATCCATAGTGCTTATTGGGTGTTGATGGTACTTACACAAAAGTATTTGTATTGGATACATAGTGCGTATCGGACACCAATAGACCATTCAGCTTCGTCCTTGGAATCTATCGTCAAATTAAGAAGAGAGGACGAGAGTGTTAGTGCATATTGCTGTTAGCGTGTGTGTGCGCACACACGTCTGTTACGGCACGAGTGGTGACGTCACCGGAAGGGGCCTGCGGTGTGCAGCTGGGGCTTGGTTAGTTCGCGGTGTGAGGCCGGTGAGTGCGGTTTGCCTTCTAATATCAAGTTTCCAGTACTGTCTTGATGTATTCCATCATAATTTCCTCCTAGTTTATGAAGGAACTCTCTTTTCATGCAAGTGTTCATCATGCCACTATCTGTGAGTAGACTCTGGGGACCAGGGGCATTTTTGAAGGGCATCACTGGTAAAGAGTACATTCATCTGAGAGTTCTGTGCATGAAGTCACATATATATATCTGTTCATCATTCATGCTGACTGATTTCCCCTTGACTTTCACCTTCTGCATGTCTGACATTGTCAGAATGTTGGCCTGTTACGTTGGGTCATAGCTCTTTGGATCACTGCACAGATATCTCTTCCATTCTGTGTATTGTCCAGAGCTCCAAGAATGCTGTTCTTGTATTACCAATTTGTCTGGTTGCTCAGACTGAAAGGGTCACTGTAGGAACTGACAAATATTACCTTCAGTTTTGAAATATTTCATTCCATTTCTTTACTGGTGACTCAGTCATTGAGTGGTGTCTTGCTTGGCATTGCCTAAGAACCATGGAGACCTTCCTAGAATTTTGAAGCATATTGAGCTGTTACCTGCAGTACCATGCACCCTGGAACTAGTGATTTTTCACAGAAGGTCCCTCTCCTCCTTTCAGGTTCTTGTTTTCTGTAGTCTCGAGGGCACAGTCTATCCACACACTAAATTGAATTGACCATTAGTGTGCTTGGTAACAAAGTTGCCAATATGAAATACTTCCTGGATAGTTAAAGGGAGGTCCTTCATATTCAAGACCATTGCATGGAGGTAGTGAGCATAGTTCATTTGGTTGGTTGCAAGCAACAGAGGCAAGAATGCAGCTTTGGAAGACTAGCATACCTCTTGGTGCCCTGTACTAGAGGAGCTTATGAAATTTCAGAGGCACCATCACTCTGTAGAGGAACCACAGCTGAAATGTTGAAAACTTATTCAAGGGAGTTTGAAGCGAAAGGGTTGTCGATGTCTCAGAACTGGTGCATTGTAGAGGAAAATGGATGAAATTTGTGTTCAGATTCCATCCCTTTTCACCATTTTCTAAGTAATCCTAACCTCTTCATGCCC
>JAGKTI010036317.1:0-11092 GCA_018397915.1 Birgus latro
GAGAGAGAGAGAGAGAGAGAGAGAGAGAGAGAGAGAGAGCAGGCCCCTTATCAGTTCTTTTCCCAAACTTTCTTGTCAGCATAATTATCAACTCTGCACTTTGGGGAACAGTTTTATTTATTCTGGCTGATTATTGCGGTAAGTTCTTGTTGGAAATTTAGTCTGGTAATTTTTTAATGGGGAAAAATATCACAGATTATCGTTTATCTTTTAAAACTCACTGTAAAATAAGTATGTAAGAGGTTAATGAGTAATTTTATTTATATTTATTTATCTCTTTATGCATTTTATCTACATGTATATATGTATGCATGCATGCATCTCTCTCTCCCTCTCCCTGCCTCTCTCTCATGTATGTATGAACAAAACATGAGTCGCTGCGGTGTTGTGGTGCAATATTTAATATTGCCAAATTTATAGAACGAAGAAATCTGAACTGCATCACTCCTAATCACAGGAGTACCATCAGTATCGTTCTATTTAAAGATACTTGTCGACTTTATCGTCTTCCCTAGTCACCAGTTCCTGTTTCCGACTTACTAAAGTGACAAAGTACGAACGTAGTTTCTTTCGTCATGAACAAATTTACTAAAGAACAGCTTCGCTATTGCCTGACACAATGGAATATGCCAAAATATATTATATTCTGTTCGAATACAACACCTTTCCACTTTACAGTTCGTGCTTTTGTACAGCCATAGACTTCAAGATCTGTGTCCGTGATAGACAGACAGACGTGCAGATACACCCGTATGCTCTTTCTATCTATCTGTCTATTGCAAGACGCCTAAATCACGTAAAGGGTGGCCACAAACAAGTCGCCTCCATGTCGCCTGGTTCCAGCCATATTACTACCCTACTCCCAGCTCACACCCCCCTCTTTCATATACCTCTCCACTCCATCCCTCCATCGCATCCTCAGTATCCCATTCCCTCTTCCCCCACCTCCACCTAACTCTCATACATTCTCCTCGTTAGTCTCTCGCTCTCCATCCTCTCCACTCGGCCAAACCACCTCAATGTATTTCTCCTAACGCTTTTTATCAAATCTACACCCACACCACAACGCTCCTTCACTCCTCATTTGTCTGTCTCTCCATGTAACTCCACATGGTCCTCTCAGAAATTTTCATTTCCACAGCTATCACTCGACTTGTGTCCTTCCAACTTTGTCCAAGTTTCACTTTCATACGTTAGAGTTGGTATCACATTACTGTCATGGAGCGACTATTTTACTTCCATGCTCACATCCCTATTTCTTATCACTACTTTCAAAGAACCAGCAACCTTTCTTCCTTGTTGTACCCTTTCAAGCACTTCATCCTCCAAACTTCCATCCTTACTCATCACACTACACACGCTCTTAAATGCACACGCATTTTCCGTCATCCAACCTTACTGTACATTCAGTGACTTCATTTCTCTCGAAAACCATAACTTTACTCTTCCCCACATTCACCTTTACATTCGGTTTCTTACACACTCTTCCAGACTAATTCACCAAGCCTTGCAGTTGCACTTCGTCTTCACTTAACAACACAGTATCACCTGCAAACAACAGTACTGGGATATCCCAAACGTTGCCCCCTCTCATTAAAGCCGCTCCATTATCCACTGCCCTACCTTGTATCTCTTACATAACCCCGTCCATATACAGATTGAACAATCATGGAGACATGACACATCTCTGTTTCAATCCAACATTCAAACTGAAAAATTCAGTCAATTAACTATTCACATGGACGGCACGTTTAGCTCCCTCATACATACTCTTCACGGCATACAACTTCTCATTTACTTCACATATATATCTTAATATTTTCCACATTCCATGTCTATCCACCCCGTAATATGATTTCTCCAGATTCATAAAGGCCGCATACAACTTTCCCTTCCCTAGAAACTTTTCTACTAAAGACTTAAGAATGAAGATGTGATCTACACAACCTCTTCCCTTCCTAAAACATCCCTGTCATCACCAACAAATTTCTGTTATTTCCCTAACTCTGTAATAAGTATCCTACCATATATTTTCCTACTACACTAAGAAGAGAAATGCCCCATTGATTTCCACGAACTTCGTTTTCCCCTTTTCGTTTGTACAGGGGAATAATTATATATGACTTTCAACCCTCTGCGACTCTACCTTCCTCCCAGGCCAACAAACACATCTTCCATGTGCATTCTTCTACTACCTCTCCCGATGCTTCAGCATTTCACCACACACTCCCTCAATTCCTAGAGCTTTACCTATTTTGTCTTTCTTCACTGCTTGCACTACATCCATCCTGCTAATTTCATCCTCTCTTCTCATTTCCCTCCTTCTCCCAGCCATTCCCCAGCCACTTATATTCGCAATACTTTTATTCTCTTCGTTTAACAGTTCCTTAAAGTATTCTTTCTTCCTTCTCACTTTTCTCCCTTCTCCTCAAACAATCTACCATTTTTATCTTTCACTTCCCGACTTCTCCAGAAAATCGTGCACCCACGTGGACATATTTGCACTCCTCCCACTATGTTTGTTCCATTCGTGCACCTGTCGTGAAAATTGTGCTCTTCTCTGTAGTTGTTTCTTCTCTCCAACCCGATAACTATGCTTCCATTTTATAAACCGTGGGATAGACTTGTAAATTAAAAGGATTACAGTACATGCAGCCATCACTAACCCCGTTAACAAAAAAGGTCTTCCATAAAGTGCAATAAAAATGTTGTTACCTAGTTATAATGAAATGCGTCACCAAGTTCATGTAATTAAAATCTCTGATGTAAATTAAGCGCTGTTAGGTATGCAAGCTTCCCTAGAGGGTGACTTTATGTGCTTATACTGTGGTCATTCTATCTGCCTATCTATGTATGTCTATCTATGGATATATTTATCTATTTATCTATCTATATATGTGCATATATGTATGTATACACAAATGTATAAGCTATATTGAGACAGACAGACAGACAGACAGACAGAGAAGTGTTTCAGTAAATTAATGAGTGACTAATTACCTGGCCCACATTTAGCCCTACAAGCTCATGTTCTATTTTGGCGCAGACAATCACGTTACCAAGGTTTTGTTCCCAGTATCAGCCCCATAGACTCATCCCAAGTTATATCTAGCATTTGGTAAAAGGTCGGGTAGTAATTTTTCTAACCCGCTAATGATAATTCTCTCCGACAAGAAGAGTATGTTTTCACCCCTGTCTGTTTGTTATTTTGTTTGTCAGTTGGCAGGATTACTGAAAAACTAAAAGAGAGATTTGGACCATATTTGGTGGGTAGATAGCCCATGTCCTAGGGAACAATCGATTAACTTTGGGACCAGTCAGGATTGTAATACAGATTCTGGATCCGGAAAACACTTTTTGCAAAACCCTAATCAGTGATGAGAAAACCTAACCCATTATGAAGAGTGGTTTGGAAATTATGTTGCCCTTGTCGGAGAGATGCGCTGGAGCCGAGTGCCTCTCTAGTTATGTACATAAAATCCACAATATTAATAGTAATGCATATACTTTTGTAAGCAGTTATTCAACAACGGTCAGCTAAGAACTGTTCTCTCCGATAAAGAGAGTATGTTTTTACCCCCGTTTCTTTGTTTGTTTCGTCTGTTCGGAGGATTACACAATAACCAAAGAGAGATTTGAACCAATTTGTTGGGTAGATAGTCCATGTCCAAGGGAAATATCGATTATCTTTTGGGACCTATCAGGATCGTATTACAGTTTCTGGATCCGGAAAATACCCTTTGCGGAACCCTAATCAATAATGAGAACACCTAACCCATTTTGAACGGTAGTTTTGAAATTACGTTGCCCTTGTTGGAAAGAAGCGCTCCAATGAGTGCCCCTCTAGTTTGTTAATGTGGTCATATTCAAACCACAAGGATTGTCTAATTATGCGCTACTTGTTTTAGTTCAGTGATTATTTGTACTTACTGCAGAAAATGGTAAGCAGCCAATCTCATATTATACCTTTAATTCTTATCTTAGGTGGGTAGCCAGAGCCTCTAGAGCGTTTTGAAGACGGCAAACCTTATGCTAACCTATAGTGTATATGCCACAACCTTTTCTGACTTAGTTTCCTGATCACAGATAAAACTGAACTAAAGAAAAGAAGAAAATGCTTACAGAGCACGGCATCGCCACGCCTGAACTTTCACCTTGATCCGTTACCTTGATATCTGATCGATCTGCACCACTATCGAGTTACTTCTTACCCTCACATACAATATACTGTATGTGTCGTGTTTTCGAAAATTATTCAGTCATTCATGATGTATATATCTTTAGCATGCCAACTCACAAGACTACAATTACTAATACGTTCATACTTGTACATGTATGTAAATATAAACGGACTCGATCACAACAGTTGCACCTTCAGCGTTGCTCTAAAAGTGGAGCTGCCATTTCTGGTCACGTCCCTCCCTCTCGGAGATCTTTTGTAATAACTAACTTGAAAAGAGTATATCTTATCTCTTTAGCTTGAAGTCATGCCTAAACTGTTAAGAAAAGAATCAGTTGGTGGCATGAAAATAAATAATAAAAGCCGTTTTTTGGAAGTATAATGTTGAGAGACATTACCAGGGGTGAGTTATAGAAATTGGTGGCGATATCGTTATAATTAATTATGTTACACCGGTTTGAGCACGGAAATTATTTTCCCAGACTGACGTTACCCTTTCCGCTTTCGATGCTGTATGTGCTCTTCAGCAAAAAACAAAGTCAATGCTTCAGGTGACGTATGTACTGTATACAGTAAAACTAGTTTGACGAACTAAGATGTAAAAAACTTGCTAAAACCTATATTTTTGTTGTCCTTTCTACCCACTCGCCACTCACTCAGTGGCATTCGAGCGAGTAACTCATGTGTTTCAATAATACTGTTGCACTGGTATATTGCATCACCTCTAGAAAGAAGATAAATGAACAGGGTGCGAATGATAAGGTGAAAAAGAGAGAGATTGCACAGGTGCTTCAGAGTGCAAAAGTTGACGTATGCGGATTGACTGAGACTAAATCGAGAGGTGAGAGTGCGAAAGAGTGGGAGTATGGATGGGATATTAAAGCGAGAGTAGGTGAGAATGATAGGGTAAAAGAGGTTGTATATATTTTTGTGTGCAATGGATGGAAGGAGAATAGGTTATAAGAGTATCGATCAGTTGACTGTAGGATTGTGTGGGTAGTATTGAAAGTAGGAATACAAATGTGGACGATTGTGCGTGTGTATGGGCCAATGCATGTACAAGCAGTGTGAAATAGAGCTCTGGGCAAATAAGGAAGCGTGCATGGATAAGTTCATGAGGAATGAGAGAGTGTTTGTGATTGGAGATATGAAAGGAAAAGTAGGGAATGTTAAGGTGGAATGTGTAGGTGGGTGGGGCGTGACTGCAGAAGTGGGTGAGAATGACAGTGCTCTAGTGAACATTTGTAAGGGGAGGGGTTTGGTGATAACCAATACCATATTTTGGAACAAAATGATCCACGGGTGTAAGTGGCGAGTGGTGAGACGAGTGGGTGGTGAACTGAATGAATGGAAGGCCATGAATGATTATGTGTGTATGGATGAGAGAAAGAGAAGGTATATGATGGATGCAAGAGCATACAGAAATAGGGGGAGTGGAATTTCTGACCATCACTTGGTGATGATGAAAGTCAAGGCACGAATGTAATCGATGAACAGGAGGGAAGGACAGGTGGAAGTAGTCCATACAAGGAAGATGGAAAAAGGCAGAATATAAGAGAGAAGTGGAGGAGCGACTGGGCAAATATTATTTGGAGCAGACAGGGGAGGTGGAAAGTGTGTCCAAGGTATTCTCAGAGAAAATCTTTACAACATATGAGATGGTGTGTGTGGTGAAGAGAAGACGACAGGGGGTGCAAGGAACAGCCCGATAGAATGAGATGAGACAAGCTATGGCACAAAAGAAGAGAGCATATAGTGAGGGATGGGAAGCAGAGGCATGGATGAAGTTGAGAGACGGAAGAGAGAGTTAAATGTAGAGAGGAAGAGAGAGTTAAATGTAAAGAGGAAGAGAGAGAGGTGAAAAAATTAGTAAGAGAGAGTAAAAAGAGAGTGGATGAGGGATTTGGAAGGAAGCTGTGTGTAAAATGGAGGGAATGTAAGAAAATGTACTGGAAGAAAGTAAGGAGAGTTAGAAAGGGCGATAAAAAGGTTAGTAGTGTAGTGAAAGAAAAAAATGGAAGATAGATAGTGGAGATGGGAGAGAAAGTGAGCAGATAGAGAGAACACTTTAAGGAACTGTTAGAAATAGATAATAAATATAATGCGAGTGTAATTCCCTGGGGATATCTGGGAGAAGGAGGGGGGTGAGAAGGGAGAAATAGATCAGTATGATGGAAGTCGTGGAAGCAATGAAAAAAGTCAAAGTGAGGAAAGCCCCAGGAACTGATGAAGTGTGTTGTGAAATGATCAAGCAATGGGGGGAGATAGTAGCAGAATGGGTAAGGAAGATGTGCAAATTGACCTGGGAGGAAGGTAGAGGCTCGGAGGATTGGAAATCAGGTGTAATTATTCCCCCGTACAAAGGAAAAGGGGAAAGAGAGGTGTGTGGTAATCATAGAGGTACAGTATTTGTTTTCTTAGCGTAATAGGAAAAGTATATGGTAGGATACTTATTGACAGAGTTAAGGAAATAGAGGAATTATTTAGAGAAGAACAGGGAGGTTTATGAAGGGAAGTGGTGGTGTTGATCAAATGATCAACCTCAGGTCTTTAGTGGAAGAGTTTCTAGAGAAGGGAAACAAGTTACACGCAACCTTCATGGATTTCGAGAAAGCACATGATTGATCGGATAGACAAGGAATATGGTAAATATTAAGAATATATGGAGTAAATGGGAAGCTGCTGAAAGTCGTTAAGAGTATGTATGAAGATAGGCTAAAGTGCGTGTCGGTGGTAAACTGATAAACTGAGTGAATTTTTCTAACTGAATGTTGAACTGAAACAGCGTTGTGTCATGTCTCCATGATGGTCCAATCTGTATATGGATGGGGTTATAAAAGAGATACAAGGTAAAGGCAGTGGATGATGTAGTGGTCCTAAAGAAAGAGGACAGCGTTTGGAAACTTCCTTTACTGCTGTTTACAGATATAATGTATTGTTTAGCGAAGACGAAGGGGAACTGCAAGGCTTGGTGAATGAGTAGTAGTAGTAGCAGTAATTGTTCCCTAGGCAACCTGGCCGAACAGCCCCGAGTCTAGGAAGACCTCGGCCGAGACCGGGCTTTCCCACAGAGCTCTCAAGGAGTGAAGGTTGTATTGGTAGCGCAGGTGACTGTGTGCTATGCAGTCTTCCATAATGTGCTTAATAGTATGTTCTACTGTCCAGTTTGTGAGAAGGGTCACTGTAGATTTGGCTGGGGCTATTATGAGCCTGTTTGTGGTGAACCATTCGTGTTGTGTGTTGAGGTAAGGTTGGAGGATGTATGCAGCTGTGTTGGTGTATACATGTAAGTGTTATGTCAAGTGCATAGGAAGCTATGTGTATTTGTGGTGTGTGGGGTGTGGGTATGTCGTGCATGTATAAGTTAAAGAGTGTAGGGGACAAAACAGATCGGGGGGGGCGCCGTTTGTGAAGTTTGTGACGGACCAGCAGATGTTACATGTGCACATGTGCCTGCTAATTAGTTTGCCGGCCATCTTTTTGTGTTATTGTGCATGTTTGTGTTGAATATTTTGTTTGTGAGGTTGTGGCGGGGGATGGCATCAAAAACTTTGCTAATGTCTAGTGTGACTAAGAGTGTGCTGTGTGATGGCCTAGTTGAATTGATGTCATCAAAAACTCTCTATGTAAGGTCTGTAAGATGAACGTTTGTATAGTTTAGTGACCTAAAACCATGTTGTGATGGGGCTAAGGGTATGTGAGGTGGAACCAACTATAATGCCAGTAGTTTAGTGACTTTGGAAGGGGTGAAAAGGAGTGTGATGGGATGGTGTGAGGAAGGTAACATGGGGTCTTTGTTGGGTTTGGGGATAGTGATGACAGTACCATGCTTCCAGATGTTGGGTAATGTGTTGTGTGAGTAGCTGTAGTTTGATATGTTGGTGAGTGCTTGTATGCCTTGTGGTCCAATGTGTAAAAGGTGTATGGTGCTTATGCTGTCTGGCCCACAAGCAGATGAGTGCCTAAGGTTGCTGATGATGATCTTCGTCTGGTTGTAGGTGAAAGGTGCGAAATCTAGGTCTGTGGGGAACTAAGTCTGTGAGGCATAGTTTGGGTGAATGCATAAGAAACAGAATCTAAAGGTGAATGTGTGGGGAAGAGTAAATTTATAGTCTTCGAAAGGAATGAAGTCATTGAATGTACAGTGAGGTTGGATGATGAGAAAATGGAAAATGTAAGTGCGTTTAAGTACTTGGATAGTGTGATGAGTATGGATGGAAGTTTGGAGGATGAAGTGCTTGAAAGGCTCCAACAGGGAAAAATGGTTGTTGGTCCTGAAAGCAGCGATAAGAAGTAGGGAGGTGAGCATGGAAGTATAAAAGGTTGCTGCACGATAGTATTGTGAAACCATCCCTAACATAAGGAAAAGAAGCCTGTATCTTGTTGGAAGGACATTAATCAAGAGTGAGAATAGTAGAAATTGGTTATCTGAGAGGAGCATATGGAGTTACATGGAGAGACAGACTGACAAAAGAGGGAGTGAAAAGTGCTTTGTGGTGGGGATGTGATAGAAAGCGCTAGTAGAAATACACTGAGGTGGGTTGGCCATGTGGAGAGAATGGAGAGCAAGAGACTAACGAGGTGAGTGTATGTGAGTGAGGTGGAGCGGGGACAGGGGAAAGGGGAGGCAGAGGATGAGGTGGAGGGATGGAGTGGAGAGGTATATGAGAGGGAGGGGGGGTGAGTTGGAGGGAGGGGAGTGAAATGGCAGGGGACAAGGCGACATGGAGGCGATTTGTTTGTGGCCATCCCTTACAGGATTAAGGCGTCTGGCAATAGGTAGATAGATAGATAGTATAAGATAAAGGTGGGGACATATGCCATGAGGCACTTAGCCTATGGCAGGTAATTCACCCAACAGCCTGGGATACAAGGGCACCACATCATCCAGGTTAGCACAGTTACCTCCCATAAGTGTTAACCTAAGTACTCATTTTGGGACATTAGGATATTTATAATTATGAGGATGGTGTAGGGAAACACAAGTCTGAGACAAAGGTTTACACCTGATCATTTTCATCCAATGGCTTCTTCATGAATAAATCTTTGTCTCATACTCGTGTTTCCCTACACCACCCTCATAGTACTCACTTTACTTACCAACTCACAAAGGGTGTATGGACACCTGGGTCAAGTGACATCAGGTGCCAGATCCAGGATTCAAACCCTAGCTCTAAAGGGTCATCAGCTTTGTATTCAGTGATGCTAAGCACCCAGCTGCCACGGTGGGAATCAAATGGAAAATACTTGAGAAATGAATAATTACCCTCCACGTGACAGAGTCAGAGGAGGGTGTTGTTGTCACTGGGATCAATAGGTGACTATCCGTAGAACTGGGTTGCAGGGCAGCTGGCGAGGCACAGAGATTTCATTTCTGTGTCAGAACTCAGAAAGTATTCACTATAGCCACGAAATTCACATAATTATGTGGATGGTGCCTTCGTTGGAATGCTGTGTCTTTTTTTTTTTAATGGAAAATAAAAAATAAATGTATTTTTTTCAGGGATTTCAATGGAACTTGTGTAAGGAATCTGACGGGCACAGGTTATGTGTCCTCGAGGCGTTCTTCTTACGCCCACCTTTCAAAGATTGGGCAGGTGAGGGCCGTTATGCGCTCGGTTAGGTGTACAGGAGGTGAGGGATGTATGCTTGGTCAGATGGAAGGTTGCAACAGCATAGCATTGCCTATGTTTTTATTTACTTATATGTTTGCGGTAATTTCTGAATTGTTTTATTCTATATTCAGTGTAGTTATAAAGCTACTGCATGTTCCTAATTTTGCAAACTTAGCTAAAGGTGCTGTTGGGAGAATAATCATCAGGTAAACACACATAGACGGTAAGTACATGGTCATGAACAGTGTGATGTATGTTACTATTCATAAGGATAACGATGACTCTTGAACGGGTCGGTTGTACCCCATTTCTCCGGGAGGAATACAAATCTTTCAGAAACTTTAGGGAATTACTACGTCAGCTAAGTGTCGAACCATCCGAGATATGCTTAAGCATGGTTAGAGCAATAGCAATGTACTGTTGATTCTTAAAAATTTGTGAATAAAATTGGAAGATATTGTCAGTTGATCTGCTTTTTCTCCCGTGTAGTTCAGGGGACCTAGAAATAACCAACTGTTGTGAGTCATAATGTAGGGTAACAGTAAGATACAGCAAACTCTGCCTGCCTTCCTGCATTAATGAATCTGGAGTAGTCGATAGGATTAATCTTAACATTCTTCTGATCCCATGACTAAGAAAACAATCTTTCTCCTGCTACTATCCATCACTCACAGCAGCTATCCCTGTGTTTTTCTTCACACCCTCTTCATTACAATGACGTCTTATATTTTAAACTTTCCGAAATGATATTATTCTGTTCGGAAGAGATCTTCGAAAGTGAGAAGTTATTGTCTTCAGGAACCCCTTCAACAAGAAAGATGTCTGTGGAACTATATATAATCTTATAAAACTAAATAGGCTACATTACTGAAAGAGTTAAACATACATAAACGTGGTGTTGCCAAACCGCATCACAGTCTTGGCCAACAGTCTCTCAATGAGTCCTGAATGAAGTTTACCGGGAAAAAAAACACGTGAAAGTTGTCCTGCCATTTTTGATCACCTACTTATGTGAGGATGGTATTTCACTATTAACCATAACTAGTACACAAACTTGAGTCCAGGTACACCCCTCAGAGGTTAACCTTCACCTACCTGTTGTCCCCTACGGACGTTTCTACATTGAATAATTTTGCAACACCAACCAATTTTCCCCCACAGGCCAAGTTTCCCCATAAACCAATTTCCCACTATGGACCTATTTCCTTTTGAACGATTTTTCTATCATGAACCTTTTCTCTTGAAGGATCTATTAACACACACACACACACATACACACACACACACACACACACAC
>JAGKTI010036318.1:0-11092 GCA_018397915.1 Birgus latro
ATCGTTCTTCTCCTAGACCTATCAACAGTGGTGTTCCTCAGGGCTTTGTCCTATCAGCAACTCTCTTTTATTCATCAATGACCTAAGCTGTTCATCTAACCCTATCTACTCATATGCTGATGATTCCACCTTTCACCTTCCCATTCGATTTCCGCAACGTCCATCTCAGCAGTTACTTCAGCAAACAAGGGATGAGGCTATGGCACACCTAATGTCTGACTTGGCTCATATCTCTGATTGGGGTAAAAATAATCTTGTTATTTTTAATGCATCAAAAACTCAGTTCTTACACTTATCAGCCCGACAAAATCATCCTCAGGATTACCCACTAATGTTTAATAATGAACAATTATGTCCTGCATCATCCTTGAACATGCTTGGGGTTTCATTGTCTCGGGATTTGTCTTGGAAAGAACATATTACATCTCTTGTGAAATCTTCTTCCAAGAGATTAGGTGTGCTGGGCCGACTCCGAGCTTTCTTTACCCCTGTACAGATGTTGACCTTGTACACGGGTTTTATTCGCCCGTGTATGGAGTACAACTCTCATGTGTGCGGAGGCTCCCCAACTGCGGTTTTTCTCAATAGGGTGGAGTCAAAGGCTTTTCGTCTCATTAACTCTCCTCCTCTTACTGATTCCCTTCAACCTTTGTCTCTTCGCCGCACTGTTGCTTCTTTATCTCTCTTCTATCGCTACTTCAATGGTCACTGTTCCTCTGAACTGTCTGCTTGCATCCCTCCACTTCTACGACGGGCACGTAGTACCCGTCTAGCAACAAACTCTCATCCCTTATTCTGTCCAACTCTCTAATGCAAGAGTTAACCGTTACTTCCAGTCCTTCATTTATGCAACTGGTCAACTCTGGAACTGTCTCCCTCTGTCTGTATTCCCGGCTTCCTATGATCTCCAGTCTTTCAAACGCAGTGTGTCCAGGCATCTCGAAATGAATGGATCTTGAATTTGGCTCTTTTGTATTTTTACTTTTTCTTGGAAGGAACAGTATGCGGGCCCGTGGCCCTTGGTTCCTTCTTGCTTGCATTAAAAAAAAAAAAAACTGTTTAGCTGTGAAACACAGTAGTTAGTTCGGTATTTTAGCGTTGGATTTTAAGCACTGAAAGTGAGGAGGGTTTTGATAACGAATTAAGTTAAAGGTGGAGGTGATTGGGTTTATACGGTTGCAGCACTTTAACTATTTCCATTATGCTGGTACTGTACTTAAAGAGAATACAAAGATGGACAAGAGAGCTTGACAGACTCTACTGCCCAAGGTCTAAACTTTGCAGTGGACATATGGAGAAAAGAGCGTTAGTCGTATTAAGAATGTTGCCTTCTATAGTGCATGGGTTAGCTAATTACAAACTGCTGAGTGGTAGTTGCTCATTGACTTACTGGGAACACTGGCAAAGGAAAACTTGTATGCAGAAATAATGCAACAACCTTACAACTGCAAGGATACTAGATAAGGGAAGGATAGACGGCACTGCTGTCACAAGATATAGCAGAAGCTACGGATTAATAGACTTTAAATGAAGCAGTTACAACCTTCATAGACAAGTGATTCTTTACTTGGTGGAACACACACTCCATCGTACACTAAATCGAGTTTGAAAGCTAAAAGCATTTTCTGGGCTTCGTCATTGCTAGTAAGTCCCTCGATGCAACTTTCACTATGAATTGAGGTTGTGATTGTGATTTTTGCTTTGTTAGAACAAGCTGTGATAATTTTGACTCCATGCACTTAAACATTACCCACTAGCTTTGACAAATGAAAGAATCTCTGGGCATAACTGTCTTTGCAGTATTTCATGTTTTAAGTACTCTCTTTTTTATCTAACGAACCACGCACTTCAGAATAAGTGTTTCTTCCTTGCAATAGCCTACTTTTTTTTTTGAAGGAGGGGGGGGAGGAGAGGGGGAAGGAGGATGGGCAGAAATCTAAGATAAGCTAAAATCTGTCAGGTCATGCTTCTGTAGTGATGTTAATCTTTCTTCCCACTGCATGTTTAGCGCTACTTGTCAATGCGTAGCTTGTATTTTTTGTTAAAAGGAATCTAGAGTAGAAAGGTACGATTAAATTGTCACTTAACAATTTGTATTTCGCAGGTGAGGCGACGGACACTGCTGTCTACACACTGCGCCCATACCAGCCGATAAGTATACTCCAACTTTCGGTGTCCATTTTCATTTTGACTTTTAATTTTGCTTAACTTTCAATCCTTAGTCCCCTGTCTGCTTTAAGGGTTTGGCTGGTTGTTTTGCAGTATTGGTCAGGGTGAGGGAGTAGGCTAGGGTTTTATTAGAGGTTAAATACTAGGAAATAATTTAAGGGGCTGAAGGAATAAGGAACGACTCGCTTAGAAATTAGTGTGTAAGATTTTGTGATGAGATAGCTACTTAGGCTCTGCTAGGAAATATATTTACTTAGGCTGTAGGAATGTTTGGTGGGAGACACGGTTAGAGCTTGAATTATTTTTCCCAAGTTTCAGGCTTCACAAAACATCTTGAGTGTATGAGATACAGCAGATATTATACCCATAGAAATTCCATTTCTCGTGTCTCACCGTGATTGGCTAGTGCGTGGAAAATTACGAAGTCCTGCCCCACCCCTAATTGCGCCACGCGCTGTATACCTACATAGGCTGGAAAACCCCTCAATGTTTACATTTTATACAAAAACTTGAGCTGCTTCCAACATGTTTTAGACTTAATGACTAGCTTCTTCCTGGACAAATGATTGTGCTGATCTCTTGCAACATAGGGAATTCGATACATTTACGTCCTACATCTGCTTTATTCTAGCTTTGCATCCATTCCTCGTAGTTTCTCCTGTGTACCTTATCGGGCATCCATTGTACGGTATGCTGTTTTTTACTCATTTTCACTTCCTTTCGCTTTTGGCGATTTAACATTCTAAGGATGCTGCGTTCCAAAGGCCTGCTTTCATTAAGCAGATAACCGGAGTTTTAAGTAGGGGACACACACTTACCTTGTACTGTTGTAGTATGAACATTGACATTTTTATATACCATCTGCCTTCCGTTTAAGATTTAACATGCTTACCGGATAGCATAGTCTCATAAAGGCTTTTTTTATGTATTTAATCTCTTCCTCTATGAACTCATTACCGCAGATTATATGCGCCCTTAGAACAAACTGTAACAACTCCAGACTTGGTCCTTGCGGTGTGCCGAGACAGTGCATAGTAATCTTCAATTGGATTTACAATACACAGTATTTTACTCCGTCGTCTGTTCGCCATATATTACCTTTGTTTTTTTTTCTCTCTCTCCTATGCAGAAGTCAAAACATTGGTGTCCTAAGGCACTGTTACTGACAGTGTCCATATCTGCACAAAGTTTCACCCTTGCCTGTGTTTCTTCTGCAGTAATCAGTCTCCCATGTATTGGCAAGCCATCACAGGCATAAAATACAGCTCATGGCTAGACAATTGTTGCCTGAATTCCTCTCCACTGGAAGTAAATGATCACACTTTGGTAATAGTTCGTTGTAGTCTGACCATCATATTGGCAGCTCCTCATCGTCAACTTCCACTGTTGGTCCTACTGCCGGCAAGGAAGAACAGTGGGCGTCAAAGAGGAAGAGCTGCCATTACGTATATCTGATTACATCGAATTAATCACTTTAATTCGGAATATTTACTTTCAGTGGATAGCAACGTAGCAAACACTATTGTCTAGCCATGGGCTCGCCTCATTATGTTGTCATGGCTTGACTATACATGGAAACATTTCAGGCTAACTACTGCAGGAGAATCCAAGGCAGGGGTGCAACTTGGTACAGACATGTGGACGATGTGTTAGTGCCAAAGGACACCATTACTCTAAATAACACGGATTTTAGCGCGAATGATGACTTCACAATAGAAGTGAAAGAAAAAACTCCGATTCCTAGATCCTGTAGCCCTGAGAACAGACGAGGATGCTATACTGCGTAACATACACCATCCAGGATGACTATCCACTATATCCAGCACACAACAAAAGGTCCAAGTTTCGAGTTAAAGGATTTTTCCGAGGGGTGTATATTATTAGCAGTAATGAGTGCATGAAGGATGAGATTAAATACTTAATAGCTATTATGGTATGCTATCCGGTAGTCGTGTTAAAACCTAAAAAAGTGTATTGCTAATGATCAAATTGTTAATTCTAGGTATATATGACCCAATCTCAAAGCATCGGTTATCAGTAAGATCTCAGAGAAAGCAGGCCATTGGATCGTACCTTACTCTGGACGTAAGTCAAAACAAAAGTGAAAGTAAAAAATGGTTGTAATATACAGCATATCGTGAGTGGATGGTCTAGAACGTACTCGAGGATAGTTCCGCCTTATACAAATCCCTGCCTCTTAGAACCTTTCAGCGTGAGGCGACCACAGTGAAGCAGCAGCCAGACACTCTGAACTGGCTGGTAACACTGTAGGAGGGGAAAGGTTATGGGAGGAGGAAGGGTGGGGGAAGAGAGTGGTTGGAAGAGCTGAGGGTTCCTACCCCTTCCCGCTTCCAGCCCCACACCTTGCACAGCTACCAGATAAATGCTGTCTACTGCTTCGATACCGCTTGACTCATTTCGAAGTGGTGAGCGAGTGTATAACTCTAAATCTTCCTCGAGTTTACATAGGGGAAGCAGGACCAGGAATGGACAAAAGGATAGAACACAATGTATGTGTGTGGCATCAAGGGTATCTAATTCCTTTGTGATGCACTTAGATCAGCACAATCGTTTGCCCAAGTGAGAAGCTGCAATCAGTGAGAAAGGTCTGAATAAAAAAATGAGATAATGGAAGCAACTCAGGCTGAAAAATCCCTCCCTATGGGTAGTTACATCTTCTACACTATGAAGTAGAGCATTAATGGCGCAAATCAGAGGTGGGGTAGGACGACAGAATTTTCGTAGTAAACCAACCGGACTGCTGCACGAGGAAGGGTGGGGAGGAGGGAGGTACTTTCTGGGGGTATAAGGGTCTCTGCAGCATCACTTAAGACTCTGAAGATGGATTCTGTGTAGCCCGAAAACGTCATAGAAAACAAGGAATTAAAGATCTAACCTGTATTTCTCCTCCCACCCAACATGCGGTAGGATGGATACTTAGGCTGTGATAAGGAACATTGCAATTAATAGAAAATTCAGCTAGGGGACTGGATAGGTAAAATAGGGTTGAAACTTTTGATAGGAAGCTAAAGTTAAAAGAAAGCTAAAGCTAAGAGGCAACTGTAGGTACTGGTAAGGATGGTGTAGGAAGAAAACCATAGGTTGGAAACTATTTAGCTATAGTGAGGCAACTAAGGAGAGTAGTAGATGGTAGAAAGATGGAGGGTACACTAAGAAGCACTAGATGGTAGAGAAGTATACTTTAGTATACTTTAGTATACTATGATACAAGGTTCGAAAATTATCCCTGACATGTGTAAGTATACAGGTAAGATGCAGATGAACTTAATCAGCTCCCAAGCAGTCAGGGTGGTGGAGCTCAGGTAAAGTTATAAGATTAAATAAGGGAGTCGGGCAATATCGTGACAGCAGGAAATTCGGTGATATGTTGTTGGTAAGTTAAGGAGAAACTTGAATTCTATGTAAGGAATGCAAAGGTTTGGGAAATATAGGTGAAGGGAAATGCAGTACATTTAGTTAAGTACTAAAATACCAGTTGTGTGCGATAATAGTCAGCAGTGGTTAACAGGTAACTCTTTATTCTTCCGTAGGTAACTAGCAATACTTCGGTGAGCAACTCTAGCAATATTTCTAACATAATCTGTAATGTTCATGGCAAGACTGAATGGAAAATACAAAGACTGGGCGGGTGAATCAGGCCAATTTAACTGCCCTGAAATCTTTGTATAAATTTTAAGTCTGGAAAGTGGACATCTGGAGAGAAACACGTGAAGCTTTTTGCCTACTTGCGAGGTATTAATATTTGACTAGGTGTATTAAGGCTGGCTTTGTATTAAGATTCTTCCCTTATCAGCGAGATATACTGCGACCTAGAATAAAAGACCTGTTTCCTTATTTTGCAAGTGCTGCCGTTCATGTACACGCACTTCCTTAATGATTTTTTCTTAGGTAAGAAAACTGAGGTGGAGGTAGGATGTGGAGCGGTATATGGACGTGGGTGGTGGTGTTGGGAGGAGAGCCTACTGCTTCTGGATAAGGTGCATTTTGATCGTGGCGACTCTCTCGGGATGAAGTCCGGCTACAAGGAAACTCTATGCTGTGACAGGAGTACAAGCAGCTCAATTTACTGCTCCCATAACACTGCTGACCCAGACAAGGTAATCCTTAAGGAATCATTAATCAACCTATATAATTTTAACCATACACTGAATGGTTTAGTCTTTTTATCCTCTGCAAACCTAAGCTGCTAAATACATACTTCGCATTTTCGTTAGGCTGAGGTTCATATTTGAGATGCAAATCGGGTCTACATCTTGATGACTTAGACACCTCATAACTTCCTCTGTCCTTGGCGAGACGGTCAGCACGTTTAAGGAATATTTATATTAATGTTTATTCTCGCTACATCAAGACTTGTCAGCTTTGAGAGAGACGTTGGGTGATGGGGTTCATAGATTTTTTTAAAACTAGGTTCTTTAATTTTTCTAAGCACTTAAAAATACTCTAGTGGTTGAGAAAACGTAGAATATAACTGGCGATTAATGGTAGGGTTAGGTAAGTTTAGCCTTAGCCCTTTGTCATGATATAATTTCAATCTCGCTATTTAGTAGTTACTGAAGCGAGGAAAGATCATTGTAAGATTGCCAGCAATTTTATCTATTACAGAATGATACTGCTGGAAGATAGAGAACGGAGGATGGGCTGTTGGCTGACTGAAGATTTGGCTACCTGTCTACCTTCTTCCCACCTGTTGGGAGAAGTTCCGCATGACTTCCTTCTACTCGACGGTTTCTTGTGCACATCTGCATATTTGTCTTCTACTAGACCGTTTCCAGTGCACAAGACCCCAGCTGCCCGTATCTCTTCTGCTCGACTGTTTCTTGTGCACCAGGAGCCCCAGCTGCTTGTATACTCCTACTGGATTGTTCCTTGTGCTCCATAGGGCCAAGGTACCTGTGCTGTGCGTAGAAGACCGTCCTGTACTGCATGCGAATCTACTGGGACAAATGCTGTAGGTTACGATAGTCTGAATCTCTACAGTATTATATAAGCTTCCGATTTAGGGTGAAAACTAGAAACTCTGAACTTTAATACTACGTTTCATTGAAGAAAAAAAATTAACTAGACAAAATCTAGCCGTTTACCTTTATTCGACGTCCCTCTCAAAGAACAGTTTGGTTCGTGGTGACAGTGGTTTGTCTGTAATTTCACCGAGATTTTCTCTGTAATGATTTTAACTTTATTGTGCTGTAATTTTAATATCGAGAGGTTTTGCATCAATATAATAGAAAATTCGTCATGGAATTTTTGGTGTTAAGACTGTTAAATGTCAAATCGGCTAAATATCCATCACTTTCAACCCGGATTCTTAAAATTTCTTGTTGCCACCGGGCGAATTTTCTGATCGGATTTCGCTGCAGGAGTTAAATATGCTGCAACACTCGGTAAATAGTTGCCCAATGTTAACATGCGATCTAGGTTAATAAATTAAATTTTCTTTGTCAGTAATTACGGTAAGAATATAATTGCTGTAACGTGGCTCTGTCTTGTTTCATCTTGATAGCCCGATAGAATGACAAGAAAATCTACCCTTAAACGAAGAACTAATAACTAACCTGTTTAACCTAAATCCAGCTAACTTAACCTATTCAACCTAACACAAAGTAACCTATTACTAAGCGTGGAGACACTGGGCTGTCACGTCCCAATTCAAGATTGTGCACAGTACTATCCGCTGCTTTCCATCTATTCTGGTTTACCGAAAGTTGATTGGAGAGGTGGATAGTGTTGTGCACTACTATTGGTAACTTCTAGGACATCCGGCTTTCATTTACTCTTAACTGATCGTCTAGCAACAGCAAGGATTAAATTTAACTTGTGCTGAAAGGATTCTCTGATCAACTTTGACTAAAATTGTCATCTCGCTCTCGAATGAGATCTTCAGCAATAGATCAACATGAATAGGATTATAATAAGTGTTAAGTGATTGCAGAGCCGTAGTGTTAAATTTTACTAACACTGAGCTACGTTAAATAAGTGAGAAGGATGAAAATCTGGACAAACCTGAAAAAAATATAAATCGGCTCTTCACCCACCCATATAGTCTTTATTCATTTTAACCACAACTTGAATATCCTGTGTGAAAAACTAAATTTGTTTTATAAAATGTTTGATTTAATATTTAAATGTAGATACAACTATGACATGTATTAATAAATACGCTAATTTTTTGCCTATTTCTGTACATGATTAACCTTGGTCCTACCCTATAAACTGGTCATTTGTTATGCTGAAATCACGGATATTGTCACGAGGTCTCTGGCAACCAATCTCCACCGGTTTGGTTGAAATGGATGGAATTCTTTTAGGTACAGAAAGGACTATTGTCACGGCCGAAACTATTTTCACGGGGCCGTAGAAGAGTCGGATATTAACCAAATATGATGGTGTTGAAGACTTGCCTCATAACAAAACCTAGTCATTAACAACAATATCTTGATCTATGAAGTCTGACCTTAGCAGGCTCTGCTGTCTTTAAACGGACTATACTGTACCTGGCTCGTTGGAAATTCTACCAACCTACCGGGCCACGTTTCACTTTCTCTTACTGTCTGTGAATGTCTTTTTCCGGGTGTTCTGGAGAACTTCACTACTACAGGATTCTATACCCTCGCTACTGTCCCGTGGAAAACCCTGTGGACTTTGGTTTCAGGTACTCGCTACCGCCAATGACCGACATGGCTGAACACATGTTTTAATCTTCCTGCATGTTCACTAAGGGGGGGGAAAAAATGGGAAACACAGTAACTTCGACTCATGAAATTCTACGCATTTCGCAACCCACATTTTACTTAGGCCCTGTCCACACGAGCAGGCAGTGCCCGATGGGCAAACATTATCAAATCAGATTCCAATTCACACGTTTAGAGGGTGGGTGGCGGGCACGAGTATAGAGGACGTCATAAGCAGGGGAACCACGCAAATCGACGAAATGCTCCTGCCAGTTGTTGAGGCACTGCCTGCTGGGCGGATTATGGTACACCAAGCTACGCTTTAAGCTTTAACTGTCTTGAGACAATTCTTGCTTCCCATGTTGTCGTACTACACTCGGTTCTGGCGAGCACCAAGACAGTTGGCCACTGCCCGATGAGTGGACAAGCACTACCTCACCACAGCTCGGTCTGCCGTGTGGACAACACAGGTGCGCCTGGTTGTAGCCAATGCCCGCCGGGGACTGCTTGATCTGAAAACACTGCTAGAAAAGCGATGGACATCCGCTCAGCGGGCTGTGTCCGTCGGATACTGCCCGCTCGTGTGGACGGGGCCTTGATCTGGCCCCCCGACATTATAATAGTTAACCCGTCACTTCGATGATGTCTTTTAACCCTGATGCCTTTAAATGATTTAACTCGCTTCTTCGTTTCTACCATTATTATTATTATTTTTTAGTCTCTTGTTACAGATCAGCATTCAAGATAGAGGGATGGTATTTTTAGAAGTTAAAGTGGGCAGTCTCAAAATGTATCAGCTAGAGTGAGAGGAAATTGTATACTTAAGTATAATTTATTTGGAAATGACTAAACTATATCGAGAAAAGTTGAGTAAATCGGACAGCAGAGTTATTGACAAGTAATTTAAAAAGAATATTAGAAATAAAAACATCGAGAAGGACGATTTATAAGACATTAAAGTAGGATTAGATAGTTCAGTGGAGTGGGGAATAATCAGGAGGGGCGTGGGGGTAAAGAGTGGGGGGATGGGATGAGAGGTGAGTGAGAGGGGGAGATTGGGGACTTCAGAGAGGAGGGGAGGGATGGGTAGTAGAGCGGACATGGAAGGAGATGAAGTTGGGGAAGGAAAGGAAAGGGACTGAGGTATATACAGGGGGAAGGGATGGGAGGTGGGGCGAAGAGATGAAGAGTGCAGGAATGGGAGAGGAGGTGCGAGAAACTGGCAGGGAGGTAAGGGAAGTTGGATGAAGGGGAGGCGAGGGGGAATACTGTAGAAGAGGAGGGCAGGATTACTGGGAGTGGGGGCAGGGGTGGGGATGGAATTTAGGCATTTACCCAACAAGTTCATGGCCAGGAGGGGGATTGCAGGGAGCGAGTTGCATAAGCGCATAATTAGCAAAAGGAGAATTAGTGCAGGAAATTCGTATAATTATTGAAGATTTGCAATTTATGTTATCAGTTAAGGAAGTTCTTGTACAAACCATAATTTCATACTGAATACATATAGAAGAATAGAGACCTAGATTTTGATGTACTGTAATTATATCTATGTATCTGTCCATCTAATTATCTATCAATCTATCCATCTATAAACATACTGTAAACATACTGATCTCTCTTTTGTGTGTCTCCTTAATAAGTGGAAACCTATGGCCGCATTTGCTCAGTCATGTCCGAAATTCGTCGTTGGCGGCGAGAGGGAGTGAGATACGGGTGGCCGTGTTTATAGACTTTCCCAGAACTGATGCATATTAACAAAGCTGTCACACTTTGTTTTGTTGCCCGATGTATTAGTACTTAAGCACCTAAAATCAAGGCAGAATCACTACGAAACCAAAAATAGTAAGACATGTGAAAGGTTATCAGCATAATAGAATACTGTGTGTGATATTTATTATCCTTGTTTTTTTTTTTTTTTAATGCTCTGTGGACCATACATCGCCCCATCTTCAGGTGGGAAACAGGGGTCGAGACACTGGTGGTTGTGGTGGTGGTGGTGATGGTGATTGTGGTGTTGGTGGTGGTTGTGGTGATGGTTGCAATGGCAGTAATAGTTGTAATCAGTTTAGCAAATATATCCTGAACTGCGATAAATAAAGATACGTTTATTTAGTCCTTACCAGCGTGTCATCGGGGGTGCAAGAATATGTGAATCTTCGATCGCTATGCCCGAAGGATTTGCCAGAACGATTGCAAGGTACAGACTTGTGCCAAGTCTGTACCTTGCAATC
>JAGKTI010036320.1:0-11092 GCA_018397915.1 Birgus latro
AAAGCATATGCTAATTTTTATTTTATATCCTGCATAACTGTAAAACAAGTAAAATATTCACACAATTTATGACTACTAAACACAAACTACAGCAGCGTACTGGTATTTATGTTCATTCTAACCCTGCTCCTCATATTCACATGGGTTAGGAAAGTCTAGATTGTAGAATATGGCCTTTTCTTCTCTCGGGGACATATTTCTAAACGGAAGTCTCACTTCTAGTCTCTAAGTCTATACTTTGTCACAGCACAAGTGGTAGGTAGTAGGTAATGTTATTGGCATATCTCAATGCCAGTTCAATACAGAGAAAGAAAGGATATCAGCAAACCCTTGCTTTTTTACACCATGTCACTTTTATTATATATAATAAGAGAAACACGTTAAGGTGGTTTGGGCATGTGAAGAGGATGGACAGCGAAAGACTGACGAGGAGAGTGTATGTGAATGAGGTGGAGGGGGCGAGAGGGAGGGGGAGGCCGAGGATGAGATGGAGGGATGGAATGGAGAGGTACATGAGAGAGGGGGTGTGAGTTGGGAGCGAGGTAGTGAAGCGGCAGGGGACAGAGCGACACGGAGGCGGTTTGTTTGTGGCCACCCCATGCGGGATTGAGGCGTCTGGCAATAGATAGACAGAAGAGGTGTTCCAAGAAAGAAGGGCCAACAATTGGCCAACCATAAACTAAGTTTGGAGAAAAATGCATTCCAAGTTTTGAAAGTTAATATCTCTGTAATGGCCTTTCCAATTTTAACCCCCAAACAGGTCAACTGGTAAGCTTTCAGATTACAACTGATAAATGTATTGACAACCATTTTTTTTTTTAATAACAGAACAGAGGAAGGAAAAACAAATGAATGAAAAAAAAATAATAATAATAATAATCCATACACCAGATTACTGACATCCTCCATTCATAAAATATCTGTAACAGTTGGACTTAAACAGCTGTAGGTTGAAGTTTGGGGGGAAACAACTCTGGGGTAGCAAGTTCCAGAGAGATGCACTTTCAGGGAATAAAAGAATTCTAATGAGCAGAAGTTCTGCAAATGGCTGTGTGACATTCCAGTGATGGGCACTACCAGATGCCCGTGTAGCACAAGGGAAGGCATGGAGAGGTGGCACACTGGACACAACTTCGTCTGAGCATTTGTCATGCAAATATCTGTAAATTAATGCAAGGGAGGCAACATTCCTTCTCACTTGTAGGGGAGGTAGTTTATTTATAATAGCAGGGTCATTAATAATTCCAACAGCTTTGTTCTGAATTTTTTCAAGTTGTTTTAATGCAACCTCTCCACATCCATTCCACAAGGGTGAGCACTATTCAAGCTGATAGCGCACAACTCATAAATTATAGCTAATGCTCGTCAGTGAAGAAGTTACACTGTACAATAACCCAAGTTTCTTTGAGGCGGTTTTAGCAAGTGACCTGACGAGAGATCCAGCTGAGGGCGTTGTTAAGTGAGACACCAAGAATTTCAATACTTTTGGAGATGGGAATATTAGTAGCATTGTAGGTAACATAAGAATCTGGCAATATCTGTCTATTAGTAAGCTGTATATCTGTCTATCTGCATCTCCACTCCACCAACATGTGGTGCTCTGCAGAGATTGTATGTAGGGTGAGAAGTGCTTGTAAGAGTGATTGTGTGTTGGAGTGGCTTTGGATGTGTATGTAGTCTGTGAACCAAGTGTAATTGGCCCGCCTTAAGCCGATTGGGTGCAAGCATTCTAGTATGTGACACTGGTTCAACCACAGAATCCCTTATGTCCGCCAAAATAGTCAGTGGCTTGGTGAATGTTTCCCAAAGTTTTTACAACTCTGGCGGGAGGTGAACCTGCATCCACCAGCATGTGAGACGCACACTCTACCACTGTACCACAGAGGCTCTATATTTGGTTTTACTTGCATTAAATGAAACAAGGTTGTTTTGTCTTCCTGCACTGATCTTAGATAAGTCTTGATTTATGGAGATGGCTGTACTGAGTTGAGAGTTACAGATATTAGACTTTGTAAATGAGTGTTTGAGTGTGAATGAACTGTGAAGTGTTGAGTCATCTGCATATGAATGGATGGGATTGTGGGTGACAGATAAGAGATCATTAATATGAACCAGGAAGAGGATTGGTGCCAGAAAAGATCCCTGTGACACCCCGGCATTAACTGACTGGAAATTGTAATATACATCATCTACTTTTACTCTTATTTTTCTGTCGCAAAGATATGAGAAAAGCAGAGGAACAAAAGATGTTAGTCCATAGCAGGGGAATTTGGACGGCAGGGAAAGGTGCCACTCTGTCGAAAGCTTTAGAAATCTCAAGGGGTACTGCATGAGTTTCTCCATGTTGGCCAACTGACTGATGGATGGTATGAGTCAAGAGACTGAGTATGTCAGTGGTGGATCTTTCATGGCAAAAACCACATTGTCTATCACTAGTTAAGTTGTTGGATCCAAGATATTTAACTATGTGCTTATTAATTACAATTTCAAATACTTTACCAAGGGAAGATGTGACTGCTATTGGTCTGTAATCAGAGGGGTCAGAGAAACTTTCCTTCTTTGGAATTAGGGAATGAAGAAGTACGTATGCATAGTCCGAATAATTTGGCTAGAACAGAGGCAAGTTCTGGAGAACACTTCTTCAAAACAATTGGAGGAATTCCATCTGGGCCTGGAGCTTTGTTGGTTGGTAAATTTTCTAGGATGGATTTTACGTATCTAGTCTGTGTTTTAGGTGGAACAATTTCAGGAAAGTCAAGTTCTAGTACTGGGATGTTCTGGCTGATTTCCTCTATGGTAGAATTTCTGGCATATGTACTGGCAAAGATATTCACTTTCCCATGCGGGCCATTAATCACTTAACCGCAGGCCGTCACGGCTCGAGCCGTGGGCCGTCAGTTGGGTGCCTCTGTTTTCTTTTTAAGTAGCCAGACCTTTCAAGATATAAATATATATGAAAAATTTTAGGAGAAGCCTATATCACTCAGCCTAGTTTTGGCCCATATTAAAAAAAAAGTAAGTCAGAGCGCAAATTACCACCAGCGGGAAGTACCAGGACCGCCTCCCACAACCCCGCGGTTTAGGGGTTAATAACTAGCCTTTTTATAATGCAATAAATGGGGGGGGTGTGGCGCTTGTTTTTGTACCTTGCGAAGCCAAAACTAATCCCATTTTGAAGGTTATGACAAGACTACTGATGTATGCAGTAATACTTGTAATCTACCATTAAAAAAATATATAAAAATAAAAGCCACTTGGGAGGGCTTCGTCATAGCTATTATATCTGTAAATTATGCAATAAAACTGACAGGTATTAGGGATCAGATATACTCACAAGCCAAGAAATGCTTCACCGGGTGGGAGGCATTTACTCAATGACCCTTCTTCCCCCATGGGAACATTGTTTGCTGGGCAAAAGAATGGAATAGGGTCAGTTGATGGGGGTTCAGACAATGGACTCTTGGCCTTGCTAAAAAGGCCAATATTTACTTTTTTTGAAGGCAAATACATAATGATCTAGGCCAGGGGAAACCTATTGGAACCTGTACATCGATTTCACCATTTTTGGTTGGTTGGTTGTTCTTCCACAGAACGCACCATATGAACTACAGTAATAATCTTTCTTTCCAGTACCCAGGGACAAGCAAAACAATATTTTGCATCTTAATACAGTACAGTAATCCCTCGATTATCTGACATAATAGAGCCAAAGGCACATCCGGATATGGATGAAATCTGGATATGGAGCAATATCCTCTACTGTACCTACACCCTACCTATATAAATTGTATACCATCATATTTGCTGGGGTTTATACTATAAACTAATAAAAACAAAAAACTGATGAGTTACAGAAATGTAGTGAGAATAAACTTCTTCAAAAGTACAAAACAGTTTCAAATAACATCCTAATATCCTGGCGAAAAGTTCTGCCCACACTGTGCAACAGCTTAGCAGATGTCTAGTTGTAGAATTTCATGAGCTTTCTCACAGTGTTTTCGGAATTTTGATGTGATCAGTACGATTCAATTAGCCCAAGAAGTCCCAACGACATAAGGGTACGTCGCAACGTTTTGTCATGGCGACACCCGGCAACGTACCCATATGTCATGAAATTGCAAGGTCAGTCATTTGTACATTTTTCAAGTTTCACGGGTAATTTTCAGAGGGCATATGTGGGAGACCTTCCTCTACCTGCTGTCAAGCAGGGATACTGCCTGGCCCCACCTGACCCCCCCCTCCCCACCCACACTCGGCAATTCACCTGCTGGCAGTGAACTGGCCAGTAAAGACATGTCGCACCACAGTCTCTCCAATGATGAAATTCACGGTGAAATGATTCCTAAGGTGAAGGACAAAGAAATAAAGAAACTAGAGAAGAAATAAACAGAAGTGATGAGTTGGTAATGTCGTAAAGGAAAGTGTCATATGTGGATGCGTTTGGTGAGTGAACAGTGCTTATATTGCCTTTATTACTGTGTGAAAACCAATACAGTCTTGTACTACACATAAATTCGTACCAAATAAATAAATAAATACGTAATTTAAAGTGGCCTGAATTAGCTAACCCTCCCCTAGTTCATTTTCTTTGAAGCCAGGTACCCTGAGAAAGAACAAAAAGGTAAGGCTGACTGTCACCTGTAGCAACATTTATAAGCTCAGGAGGGTGATTTCTCTGTGAATTTTTGATGTTTCTTGCCAAAAGCGGAGGTTTGAGCCCCAAAAAAAAAAATAAATAAAAATCTGAAATTGCTCGGGATTGGGGCATATCGCAGGTGGAAAATCGGTCGGGACGTGATGGGTTAAACTGCCAAAAACTAAAAAACTCACTGGTGGCAATGCAGGGAGGTAAGTGGTGGGAGGCAAGCAGCACACAAAGCAGGGGGATGGGGGGGTGAGAAGCGAGGGCAGCCGGGAGACTTTGACCATTCAGCAGGGAGTTCGACAGCCATTTTGCTCAGATTGTGGGTTACAGACCTGTATTATTCAAGTGCTGGTGGAACTTTCCAAGTGATCTGGGTAGCCGAGGTACTTTGACTATTCAGCAGGGAGCTGGCAAGCCATTTTGCTCAGGTTGTGGGCCGGGGCCTGTATTACTCGCACTTGGCCATTAGCGTCCGAGTGATCCAGGTGTCCATTCGGTAGGGAAACAGACAGCCATTTTGCTCTGCTTGTGAGTTACGGGCCTGTATAACTCGAGCGCTGGCAGAACTTTCCAAGCGATCTGGGCAGCCGGGGGACACTGACCATTCAGCAGGGAGCCGGACAGCCATTTTTGCTAAGCTAGTGGGTTCGATCAATTACTCATGTGTGGCTAGAGGGGCTGGCCAGTCACCCACCCAATTTTTTTAAATCTGTAGGCTGCCCAGCTGCTGATGTCAGAACTTTTATGCTTGGATAGGGACAAATAAATCCAGAAACGTACTTAATAAACCCAAGACCTAACTTCCGGATATGAAGCATGTTGGATACGGAGTGTCCAGATAACTGAGTGATTACTTACACTACAAAGCTTTTACAATACTTATGTTTAGATGGAGAGAATATTATTTGTACAATATGGAATAATGAATACAAAATGAGAACTGTAACCCAATGACATCCAGGATAAATGATACAAAAAGTAGACAAAAATATACCAATTCTTTGCTCCATGTTGACCAATTTGTCCAATGTCACGGTCGCATTCTTGCATCCACCATCTGGGACTCATGGAAGGTCAGTGTGAAAATTTATAATAATGACCGTTGTTTGTAACACAGATCATCATTTTATCAATATGAGCAAATTATCTTAGCCAATTAGAGGCAATTGTTGAGAGAGGATGTGAATCTACAGACAAGTTGGCTGGCATGGAGTAACTATAATACTAAATATGCAAACACTCATACTACTCTTGTAATGAAGTTGTTTGTAGTTTACTGAAAATAGCAACTCAAATAGGCTTTCAAGCACACTACGAGTTGCTTATCACTATTTTCTAAACCAAGTTGATGGTGGTCATCAAAGGCACAGAAATAAAGGCACTTGAGAGTGAGCCTTTGGTAGAATCCTGCAGCTAGAGAGTGAATAGTTTATATAACATATACAGTATCATGTGCATCTCAACATATTAATGTAAAAATGAGATGAGGTAAAACATGTGTAAATTACTGACTGGCATAATTACTTGTGGGAAAATTTTGGTATAATACGTGCTGATGATGTTGCAGAATTGTACAGTATACACTATTAATATCTAATTCCATACTCGCAATACTACAACCAATCTGAATGTTAACAATACACTGTCTGCACTATACTGTACCTGGCTAACACATTTGCCTCTAAAACTGAGAATCCATTTAATGCTGAATAAAAGCGTGTGGCAGTGCTGTGTGGTCCCTGTTGCACTTGAGTCCTTTCCTCATAACAGGACAGTTCTCTGATGCCTGCAGGGAGATCATGGGTGGACCTTCATGCTGTGTCCTGATGTAGGGCATTAGCCCCACTGTTCTCTCAGTTTTTAGACATCTGGTAGTTTAATCATGTGCTCCAACTGCATTGTGACCCACAGGAGTAAAATTTTGAGAGATGGTTGGGGCTTACTGCTCATGTAACACTGCAAAGAGCTGAGCAACTGGTCATTCTCACCCCAACTGTCCAGAGTGAGTACACTAGCCCTGGGCCCCTATGCTCTTGGTGGGAAAATAACAGATTGGATGATGGATGGATGGATGGATTGGGTACTGCAGTCTTTATTTTTTTTTCAAATCACATAGAGCTCATGGAGACAGCTTGTAACTCCTTCAGTGTGGCAGACTTCACAAACAGATAAATAAAACAGTATGGTGAAAATGAGATGAAAATAATGAAGAACTGAATTTTTCCAACAAACTGGCATCTACATTCCTTGCATCATGTGAGCACATATTTATTGTCAGTGCTAAGCTAACAGGACTTCACTGACATTATTTTATTGCTCAACAGTATTATTCAACTTACAATAATACTCTTGGACAGAAGGGATTAATTAAATAAGACTATCCAACTTTATGAAGTTTAAATTAAACTGTTACTGATTTTTATTTTTATTTTTTAATTTCTCAAACTTGAAATCCACAATACAGTGAAAATATTATTTACAAGAAACATAAAAATGGACACATCAGTATGGTATAAACTTCCATCACAACGTAATCTATTACACTACTAATTTTCTCGAAGCAGCAAGGCAAGAATTTACATACTGCATAGTGGAGTAGCTGCTGTATGTATATGAATAAAAATGTGGCTAGAATATCACAAAAATGTCATTAATGATGCACATGAGAAGATACCTACACTGGCAGATGAAATCTATTACAAATGGTTTCAATGACAGCTGCTAACCAACTCGGTGAAGAGACAGATAACAGCAAGTTTATACATATGTAAGCAATTGTACAAAAATGTGCATTTGCATAGCCTACCTCATATAGTGTAAATACAGTAAAACTTCACTAGAACGGACTAATTGAGGCCCAAGTCATTCCGAAAAAAGCTACATGTGGATTTCCCCCTGCTAAGATATTTTCATACATGAAAAGAGTCATGGCCACAATCCTACTTCATTCCACCATTTCCTTCTAAACTGGGGCATTAACCCATTTGCCTCTTAACTTTTCTCAAAGGCCACTATAAATAATTTATTGCATAACACAGTACAGTTTTTGTAAGGTTTATACTTGATAAAGGCCATTGTAACACAGGAAGAAAATTTCATACATATGTCATAGCCACCATCTTGCATCACCCCACCAGTTTCTTCTATCCCTTTTGCTTCTTAGCTTTTCTAAAATGCCACTAAAAATAATTCGTTGCATTACACAGTATAGTTTTAGCAAGGTTTAGACTCAATAATGGCCATATATAACACACAAAATAAGATATTTTTGCTTATTAAAAGCATCATGGCCACCATCCTGCTTCACCTCCACCAGTTCATTTTGACTCGTGGTAATATCTCATTTGCCTCATTTTATTCTCAAATTCCACTACAAATAATTTATTGCATGACACAGTAAAATTTAAGCAAGGCTTGGACACAATAAAACTCATAATTAAAAAAACAAAAAAAACAAAAGTTTTCTTACGTAACCATTCACACTCGCTTGGCTCACCAGTTACCATTCTCTGCCCCCCCACTTTGCCTGGTGTTATCATCATTCAGCACCTGATGAAGGACCCTTCAGAGCAAATCCTTCAAAATCATTTCCCATTATCTTCAGGGTCATCATCAAGGAACAGTGAATCATTGTCCCAGTTGTCTTCACTGACAAGAGCTGATTGTGGTTGGGAATCGGAGGTGTAGCCCGTACCTTGTGTGTACGTAATTTCAAGCATTTTTCAAATACTGTACTGTACACTTGATACACCTTAATTTTTACAATCTTACACACAAATCTGATCACTCTGTCTATATATTTCACTTATCACTTGTCACCGTCGAGCAATATATCAGAGATTTAGGGAAAATGACGTTGGGGGAAATCGCTTTCGTTTTTGAAGGCACCAACATGCTTGCATGCATCAGCCTTGGTCACCTAATGGCGGCTCTCCATGCTGCTCGATCTTTGGCAGCCTCCCTGTTCAGTCCCTTAACCCTTAAGTCACACTTAATGACCTCGTTCCGTCTTTCTCGGTCTTAACACTTCTCACCCTCTGTACCCAATTATCATCCCCCAGCCTCTCCACATGTCCAAACCACCTCAGTCTACCTCTCCTCATCACAACACCAATACACTCCAGTCCCATCCTACCTCTCAACTCTTCCATCGTAAACCCAGCCCCCCCAGGCCTTGCACGCAAGGACGCACTGCACATCCACCTAATCATTGTCATTTCTGTACGTTTAAACCTGCAAATATCCTCTTCCTTTACTGCCCAGGTCTCAATACCATAAAGCACCACATTCCTAACACATGCTGCATACAAAGACCCCTTAGCACGTAAGGAGAGTCCTCTCAATGTCAGGAGAGGCAACAGCTCCCTGAACTTCTTCCAACCACTTCTCGCCCTAGCAACTGAGCTAAATCCAGCCCCACCTCCAGCACATAACATGTCTCCTAAATAACAAAACTCCTCCACACTCCTCCACACACTCAAGAGACTCACCTGCAAGTTCAACCCTCTCACGCCTAACAATCTCCACCTGCTCTCCCCGACTCGCCACACACATGAAATCAGCATTAACTCGCAGTCTACCTCTAATACCACTACATCTCTTGTGCACCCATTTATCACAAACACTACACAAGATGGAATTACTTCCCACACCCTTGTGGCAAACTGCACATGGCCACTCTCGCTCTCCTCTGATTGTACTGCCACCAACCCTAGATATCATCACTTTTGTTTTATCTGCATTTACCCTTAGGCCCTTGTACCCCATACCATCTCTCCACTTCTTAAATCTTTCTTCCGCCTCCCCTTCATTCTCTGCAATCAACACCAAATCATCAGCATACAACATCTCCCATGGGAATCCATCTCTGAAGTCACGTGAGAGGGCTTCAAGCACCATGATAAACAACAAGGGACTCAAAACTGACCCCTGATGCACACCAACATTCACGAAAAACTCGTCACTCAAAACTCCATTCACTCTTACCTGGATGTGAGCACCCACGTACATGGCCATAACCACCCTAACCAGCCACTCTTCCAACCCTAGCTTTCTCATTGCCCACTTCACCACCTCTCTAGGGACTCTGTCAAAGGCCTTTTCCAGATCAACAAAAACAAAATATAATTCCCTTTTCTTACCAATATATTTTTCCTGAAGCTGTCGAACAATGAATATAGCATCCGTGGTCCCCCTGCATGGCATAAACCCAAACTGCATCTCATCGATATTACCTCTTTCTCTAATCATACCTTCTAGAACTCTCTCCATTACTTTCATTATCTGATCTAAGAGCTTTATACCTCTGTAATTTCCCCTTTCCAGGGCATCACCCTTCCCTTTGTACACATTTACAATTACACTCTTCAGCCAATCATCTGGGACAACACACTAATATACAGTATAATCATATTTATCAGGTCCGTGACTAACCTCACCCCAGTATCTCCTGAAGCCTTCAACATTTCGGCAGTCAACCCAGACACACCTGCCGCCTTCCCCACCCGCATCCTGCCTATCGCCTCACTCACAGTAGCAGTGTCAATCAAAGGCCAAGGGCCAAACACTGGATCAGCTGGCTCCAAACCTTCCCTATCCCAATCAAATTCCTCATTCAACAACCACCTATAATGCTCTCTCCATGCATCTTTAATATCCTCACTGTTCACCACTACCCTTCCTTCATCATTCTTCACACACTGCTCACCTACAATGTCCCGATTATCTCTCTTCACCTGATTTGCCACCCTAAAAATCATATTTTTCCTTTCTCCATGATTTAGATTATCAAGTAAAAGTCTCTGTGACTCAGACTTCACCCTGTATACCTCTCTTCTAGCCCTGCGCTTGGCAGCCAAGTACTCCTCCCTGTTACCACCCTTCATCCATTCCCGGAAAAGCCTTCTTTTCTCCTTAACTGCGGCTTCTACACCCTCATAGTTATGTTGCCAGCTCACCACGAACTGAAGCACGAACACACACACCGCACGCTGTGTGATTAAAGCTTGATGTCTTAATATTAATGCAGACCCCTTTTCTCATTTTTTTAGCATTTAAAAAGAACATTATGGGTATAACTTAATTATAAATACTGTACTGTACGTATACTTAGAACAATAGCTACACTGCCAGCCTACCACCAACCAATGCACGAACACACAAACCGCATGGACAATATGGCCACCCCGCTGTGAAGTTAAGCAGTCCGGACCGCTTCTAGCTTTTTCGGAGTTTTTCTGATATATATAAAATAGTTCCGGTCGGCTCCCTGACTCCGAAAAAAGCGACTTCTGGTGTACTGAAGTCCGTTGTAGTGAGGTCATACTGTATATATAAATTTAAAAAATGTGGAAAATCAGTTAGTGTGCATACATAAATATGCTTTTGTGTGGGTATAATTCATAGGTCTGTTCCTGTAACGAGAGTGCTAATGCTAAGGTTTCTGCC
>JAGKTI010036321.1:0-11092 GCA_018397915.1 Birgus latro
GCCAGTAAGTAGTTTCTGGTGTTTGCAAACTTTCCAGAAAAATCCCAACGCTTTGAATTAGTCCCACATAATATACAAACCAGCCAAGAGAACAAGCAAATTTCGTAGTGCATATTCGCCAACACAAAATATGCGCGCTATTAACATGCTAATTAGGAAAACTTCAGAACATAAACTTTTTTTTTTTTTTCGCATGGCATATGTTGATCATGATAACGAATTTGACTTAGTTGACAAAGCGGCTGCAATTAGATCAATTCGATGACAAGGTGTAGAAGAAATTTATGTTGAAGTAAGGAAGGATATTAAACGCGATAACAATGCTAACATAAAACTCCATAATGATAGCAGGAAAATACCCGAAAGGAGAGGTGTTAAACAAAGAGGCTCAAGCTAGTCACTGCGCGCCAAAGAGACATTCAAAATTAACGCTGGGACGGCGCAGGAAATTAATATAAACAGTGACTGAACAAATTTTGATCTACTGGCGGCATAGTTCTTTCCACTGAATCATGGGAGGAACCACAAGGAATAATAGCTGATCCGAACAGGAAGATTCAGAAGGTAGGACTGAAAATGAATATGGAGAAAACCAAAGTTAAAAAACAGACATGTTCAGTCCCATCCAACAAAATCAAGAGAAGAAGAAATTGAATGTGCTGAACAGTATACATATACCTAAGACCGGTAGCTCACGGCCACTTAACGAATACAAAATTAGCAAGAAACAGGAATGGGATGAAAAACTTTGGTAATAAACTAAATGAAAGATATGAGACTGCCTTAGTATAAAAGAGACGGACATATAATCAACCTGTGTCCTTCCTGATACAAAGTTTTGTGGTTCAGTAAGTTAAGTAAAACAAAATCACTGGATGGTAAGTCTTGCTGCTCGGAAAGAAATGGACCGATTGTGGTAGTTGTCACAAGGAAAGAACTTTCAGGGCACAGACGAAAGTAGAGGATATGATTGCCGCAATCAAAATGCATAAACAAAGTGGAAAGGTCACGTCCTTCGTAGAACAAATGTCAGAAAAACAGGATAAATACAAGACAATTTAGAGATAATGCGAGACGAACAGGCAGACAAAGAACAAATGGGGAGATGAAATTCAGAGATTTACTGGTGCTGGATGGAACGGGGTAACAGCCACTAGGTATGAGTGAATTAACATAGGAATGGCCTTCGTACTGTATTGGACTGTCTCGGACTAATGATGATGACAATACAATGCTGCTGCTGCTGATGATGAAGATGATGATGATGGAAATGATGACGATGATGGTGGTAATGATGATATGAATACTGATAATGAACACTGTGATGATGATGCGGTAAACGAAACGTAGTGAGGACAAAAAATTACTAACATTGTATGGTGGTTATACTGCGAGTGAAAAGAAACAGGCAGACAGTAAGAGCGAGGAAATAATAACGACTAAAAAGGAAAGCAAACAGTAACAGACCCATTATTCCTTTCGAGGCTGTTTGCTATCGGGTAGGGTACAACTAAGGCCAAAGAGTCAAGGACAAGGATATCACTGCAGGAAGACGGCACGGATGGAGGATGCAAGGCGCTCACCGTGAACTCACTTGAAACAGAGAGGAAGATTTGGCGGTGAGACGGAAGAGGAGAGCTGCGTATTGGGTACAGGAGGTTGTTGTTTTGTATGTTAACTTTGGCTATAAAGGGATTTGGGGAGGAGAGGGATGGAGGAAGGGATCGGAAAGGAAGGGAGGGGAAGAAAGGATGAAAGGATATGTAGGGGAAATGACGAAGGAAGAAGAGAAAGTGGATGAAGGGAGAAAGGATGAAGGGAAAAGTAGGAGAAGGGTGGAAGGACTAAGGGAAAAGTAGGGGAAGGGAGGAAGGATGAAGGGAAGATTAGGAGGTGGGTGGATGGATGAAGGGAAAAGAAGGAAAGAAGGAAGGAAGGAGGGAAGATGGGAAAAGTAAGGGAAGGAGGGAAAAGAAGAGAAAGTAAGATGGAACAAGTAGGAGGCTTCTCCATTGTATGTTACCTTCGGCTGTAATGCGATTTGGGAAGGAGAGGGATGGAAGGACGAACTGGAAAGGAAGAAAGGGCAGGGAGGAGGAAGGGAAAAGTGAGGGGAGAAAGGAAGAACAAGGATAAAGTGAAGGAAGAAAGGAAGGACAAGAAGGAGAAAGTTATGGAAGAATGAAAGGAACAGAGGAAAAAGTGAGGGAAGAAAGGAAGAATACGGAAAAAAAAAAAAAAAGATCTGAAAAGCATGGGAGTCGTTTTGTATGTTAACGTCCGCTTAATACGATTTAGGGATGGGAGGAGGTATGGAAAATGAAGGAAGGGAGGGAGGGAGAGATTGCAAAGGGAGGGAGGGAGGGAGGGGGGAAGAAGGGAAAAGTAAGGAAAGAAGGGAGGAAAAGAAGGGAAAAAAAAAAGATTGATGGCAAAAGGGAGGAGAATGTTAACTTCGGATGTAATGCGGTTTGGGGACAAGACTGAAAAGGGTAGGAAGAAAGGGAGGGAAGAAGGAAGGACTAGACAGAGAAGGAGGGAAGGAAGAGAGTGAGAAATGGAGGGAGGGGGAAGATGAAAAGAAATGAACAGGAAAAGGAAGAATTAAAAAAGGAAGGTGATAAAGAAAGCGAAGGAAAGAGGGGAGGAAGGAAGGGAGAATAGAATGGAGAAAGGGCGGAGGAGGAAAGAAGGATATGGAAAAGGGAGAAGAAAAGGAGGAAGAAAAAGAGGAAGGAGGAAGAAAACGAAGGAAAGGAGAAGGAAAATAAAGAAAGGACAGATGGCTGAAGGATGATGGAGAAGAGAGACACCTGAGGGCGGGAAGAAGGATATGTTCAAGGACGGACGACCAAACCAGCGACAGTGGAAGGAAAGAAGGAAGGAAGGATGGAAAAGTTGGATGGATGGATGGATGGACAGAGGGGGAACATAATAGGTAGTAGGTGAAAATAATAGATAAGATGGATGGATGGATGGATGGATGGATGGATGGATGGAAGGAAGGAAGGAAGGAAGGAAGGAAGGAAGGAAGGAAGGAAGGGTGGATGGGTTGATGGAAGAGAAACATAAAAGGAATGTGAGATTTGTAGGATGAAAAGGGTGGAAAGAGAGAAGGAAGGAAAGGAGGAGAAGGAAGGAAGGAAGCAGGGAGGGCACTATTTTACATATCAATGACTGGTGCAATACAGAGGTGAGCGGGAAGGGAAACAAGGAGGGAGAGGGAAGAGGACGAGAACAGGAAAGAATGGATGCATGAAGGAAGGAAAGGAGAGAGGAAGTAAGAAAAGGAAGAGGAAATGAGGGATGAGAAGAAAGAAACTTGAATAAATGAATGAAGGAAAAAAGGATGGAAATATGAAAGGAAGGAAGAGATAAGGAAGAAAGGGAAGGGAATGAAAGGAAGACATACTGCTTAACCTGTCTACTTTAGGTCTAATACGGAGATGAGAGAAAAAGAGAAGCAGAAAGTGAGGGAGAAGGGAGAGAAAGAAGGAATGATGGAGGGAGGATGAAGAGGGAAGGAAGGGAAAAAGCAGGAAGATGAGGAGTGGCAGCAGAGAGATAAGCAAAGAAAAGAGAAGCGGATAGAGGAAGGGGAAAGAAGAAACGGAAACAGCAAAGGAAAAAGGATATGAGAAAAAGGAAAATACGAAGAAGGAAAGGGAAAGGAAAAAAAATAAAGAAATCATACATGAATAATGCAGAAGGAAGAGGAAAGGAAGGAAATCTATGAAAACAAAAGAAAGGGAGGCAGTAGAAGGAAGAACCAAGGGAAGTATGGAAGAAAACGGAAACTGAGAAAATACAGCAAGGGGATATTGCTGTAAATGTCAATCTCTGCAGCACTTAGGGTACGAGTTACGGATGCAACTTCTAACCAGACTCAGAAACGTACACTCTCTCACCCCAGTTCCTCTTCTTCAGGCAGGCTGCAGGTTTCAAACAATATTTTAAGCTCAGAAACTCCAGTAATATTATAATTGCCTAGATTTCAATGCTTCATGTTTCTAGCAATATGTGATTTTTTTTTTTTGGGGGGGGGATTTCTTGTAGTTCTTTGACACTAACGTGGTATAATGTTTTTTTCGGCTTACTTCCCGTAGCTCAGTGGCAAAAAAAGACAATGCTGTGGTTCAGCACCCTTTCAATGTCACTTCTTCGTGATCAGCATCATTCGAGCGTTAATTTGGTGTTATAAATGCGGCTTGGAGATGGAAAGAAGGAAATTTTAGACAAGTAACAGTAAAAGGAATATAATTACTTAGATTCCAGAGTATATCTAAAATACAGAGATCAATTCAGTTGAAAATAGGCTTGAATTCCCAGTGGCATTGCATTGGTGATTCTGTAATACCTCTTCCTTAGCGATTTATAATGCATAATACACCTCAGTACCCTCCTGAATGTATTTAATACAATTTATGTCGATGTTAAAACTATACCATACAAGAGAATGATGAGGTGTAATATGCAAAATAAGTCACTTAGGCAGAGGTGCACTCAGAATATCCCCCCCCCCCCCCCCCACCACCCGACCTCTAAAAGCCTGCCCGCAATGCTGACACGGAGAGTAACGTAAATTTGTGAAGATACAGTATATATCGATTCATTTAATTTAGACTAATAATGAGACAGTGAACGATACATTTTAAACCCCTGTAATGCCATATTAAGAACCCAATGAGCTTTTAAGAATACTGTGTTCGTTTCATAATTGTTCGGCTAAAAGAGTGACGCCATATTCTCGTCCCAAATTATACCTACAAATGTTTACAAAATAGGTTAGTCTCCAATGAAAGAAAACTCCTAAGGTACGATTTGGACAGAAGGCAGGATGAAGGATAAGGGAAGATGTGGGGGACAGATGAACGGAAGCGGAAAAACGACCGGAAGGAAAGAAGGAGAATCACGAAGGGGAAAAAAGAGAGGAGAGGAAAATGAATGGATGAGAGAGAGAGAGAGAGAGAGAGAGAGAGAGAGAGAGAGAGAGAGAGAGAGAGAGAGAGAGAGAGAGAGGAAAATAATACACAGAGAACTACAAACAGACAGGCAGAAAACGAATACACCCTGCACAGATAAGACACAAACCGCTGCCGGATCCCCCCCTCCCCCCCTCTTTCTCCCATCCACCATATTGTCTACCTCTCCACTTACTCTGCTTCCCTCCCTGTCTCTCTCTCTGGACTCTCTCCCTTCTACCTCTTCCTTCCATCCCCTCCTCTACTGTCTACCTTCTTCCTCCTGTCTCTTTCCTTCCTCTCTCGTCTTTTTCCCCTTGTCTCCCTCATCTCTCCGTCTGTCTTTCCGCTGGATCCCTCCCCCAGTCTCCCTCCTTCCTCCCCACTCTCTCTCTCTCTCTCTCTCTCTTCCTGTGTCCTCCTCCCCACTACCCAACGCCTCTTTCCTCCTGCCACTCCTGGATTCCATCTGTAGCACTGACCACCTTCACACTTATTCTTCTTCCACCACCCCCTGGACCATCCTCTTATTCAATTTTCCTTCCACACTTACTCTTTCCTCTCTACTATCACTACTTCCCAGCCAATTTTTACCTCTAAGTATTCCCATCATATTCTATTATTACATTCTCCTCCTCAAAGTATATGTACGTAGAGTTCCTGTCACAGTTCCTTCACGCCACCTCGATGTCTGTTAAAACCCAGTGAAATCTTGGGTACCTTGTCTGCTAGTTTTCACCTGACGGAACTGGGTCACTCCCACAACTTGAACACTAAGTCGGAGTTGCAAGAAATCTAATGAGTCTTGGTTAGGAGGTACGAATGAATCTCCTTGGTTACTATATCCTTCTTAATCAAGCCTAGACTAAAACTCCCATCACTCCATCTTCAATACTGAGTTGCAGCTATAGATTAACACTAGAATATGATGTTAATCATGGATAAGTGCTACGGAAAAGATACAGAACCGCAGTATTGCCTTCTGCCATTGCGCTAGAGGAAATAGGGTGGAAAAGGACAAATATCTGGGCCAAGTTAAGGTAAAAGGACTCCAGAAAAACAGACCCTCCAATGTGCACTACGCTTGGTCATGAATTGAACTGACAGGGGTAAGAGATCAACGTAGGGTTAAAGCAAACGCGCTACCGCCAGTAAATATCCAAGCTGGCTGGAAGAGCTGTAACCTATCTTCATTAATTCGGAATCCTAGACGTGTAAAAAAAATTACTGATCGCGAGTGTACATTATAAAAAAAGTGACGACGAGGGTGAGGGGGGAGGTTATGATGACTTCTTACACGATATAATACCTCCATACGTACTACAGTCAGGACAGGTCGTGTGGTTATTGGGAAGGTCTTCCACTAAATACAAGTTTTTAACCATGGTTTTTAGGGGGTAAGCCCACTCACCAAATTAAAAGTTCTCAGAAATAGTGAAACAAGGGTCTACATGGCTTTAATATATTAGTACATGTTGCACAATGGACTCTCATCCGCAGTGTGACATTAGGGAAGCGTGACCCCCTTCCGCCTGGTCAAGACGGCTTCGTCTGCCATCCGCAACTCTTGCCTCACTGTCCTCTCTTGTTAAATGCTTTCATATTGTCACTCACACTTATAAGGAACCTCCAACACCGACAGTCATGGTAAACTGGGCCTTCTATTCTGTTAGGTAAATATTTCTCAGTAACAATGCACATAAGCAACTAACTTTTACCCAATACGAAGTTTTTAGTGAAATCAGTATTACTGGCTTAAATACACAACGTTCATAATATGAGGTCAATAAAATTTATGTAATCTTCCAATCATCCCCGTACAGGTGCACAGCTAATCTCCGCTAGTTTGGTCGAAAAAGATGAAAGGATATAATGTGGGCACTGACGCAGAGAAATACTGTTCAGCTTGAAGACTGTCAAGCATAGGATTATGAACTCTGTGATCTGTAGCAGGGTAGGGGGCGGTGCGTGGGATGTGTGGGCAGGGTTGATATATGAACAGGTGGGGAAGGTGTGGTGGGTGGGTGGGTGTGTGGATGATGGGAAAATAGGTCCATAGGGATTAGATTGATCGAGCTCATGAATGGGTTCATGGTAGGAATTGGTCCAGGTGGGAAAATCGGTCCGTAGGGAATATGCTGGAGGGAAATGGGCCAAGGTTGGAACGATGGTCCGGTGGATAAAAGAAGTCCATGGAGGAAACAGATCCCCTGTGGAAAATAGGGCCTTGTGTGAAAATGGGTTCAAAGGGGAAAATAGGTTCATGGTTAAAACAGGTTCATGTTGTACCTACGGTGTGTTGGAGTTGCTTACCTTACCATACCACCTCCATACCTACAGTGACAATACGAGAAGCAAGGACACTGTTATCAAAATCTGGTGTTCTGGTATGATGTTTGTATATGGTTTACGTGAGACTATCAGGTCTGGTTTTACTAAAGGAGAACCTACGCTCACCACACCGCTTCCCTGTCTATAGTGGTTATATGGTAACTAAGGACATTATTGTTCAGAATATGGTGTTCTGGTATGGTGTTAGTATGTTGTGTGCGTGAGACTAAAGTGTTTGCTTGATTGCAGAGTCAGCAGGAATCCCTAGCTTTACCATATCACCTCTCTACCACATGTAATAACATAGTGATCATCGAAAATCAGGCCCCTGCTTAGACCGTCTGTGTTAATACTACCGCTGTATGTTCGCAGAGTGAATGAGGATACGGTGATGGGTGATACTGAGCTATACTTTAAAATAATAAAACCAACGACCAGTGCTGTCTTCCTTACTTACGAAAACATACAGGTACAAAGCCTATAACCAATAAATCATGCACGCAATCTATTATCGCCACATATATAATCGTGAGTAATTATTATGTGTTGTTGTTAAGGTCATCGTCAGAGTGAGGTCGGAATCAGTCAAAATACCGCATTTTCAGTGGCATTCGGAGATCCGTAGCACCTCTTCCTATACTATTTAATTTGCATCTTACACCTGAAAGTTTACTTAAATCCAGTGACGCATTATTAGTTTTTAGATCCGTAGCACCTCTTCCTATACTATTTAATTTGTATCTTACACCTCAATGTTTTTTTTTAAAATCCAGTGACGCATTATTAGTTTTTTTTCTCAGATAATTTCAGTGAGAACAGGAAAGACTCTTCGAATTCGAGTTAACATAACTTTCATTGACCTCTTCACAAATGGCGGTCTGTTCTAAGCTGAATAAAGTTGCCTGGTAATAGCAAGAATAAGATTTTTACATACGTCACAAAATTATAAGGGTTAAGCTCAAGTAATATGGAATCGTAGAGCCTTAAAACGAGTAGGTACGGAAAGCTTTTGAAGTGTAACCTGAACACTGGGTATTGATATGTAGTGTTGTAGTGTCGGGTGTGAGTGAATGAGCTTGTATACAGCCCGAGACAAAAATGCCCTTAATATTCCACTACGCTTACACTTATGGCATGTCCGTCACTTTCTTCACTGACGCATAACATCACAAAGAATCACTTATGGACAGAAAAACACACCACGTCTCTCACAACTTGGGATTACTATCTAGCAAAGGGAAAGGAGAGGCAAAACTGGAGAAATACTGTATTAGGTAAACTTTTGTCCCCAGCTGTACATGATAGCGCAAACTTCGACTTACTGAAATTTTCCCTTTTACGATGTCTCCCTTCCGCTGCTCCTTTTCTCCATCTTCATTTCCTTTCAAGCTCTTTTCTTTCACCTTCGATTTTAACTTCTTGCCTGTGCGTGTGTGTGTGTGTGTGTGTGTGTGATCTCCACTTTTCCTACAGCATCCACTCCCCATGCCACTTCCTCTTCATTCCCTTTTTCCACCCCTCCCCCTACATCTCCCTCGTCCACATTCGCTCTCTCTCCTTTCTCCCTTTCCCCTTTCCACTCCATGCACCTCCCCGTCCACAGACCCCACACTTCCCCTTCAACCCTTGACCCCAATCAGCCCCTGTCTTCTCTTCCCTTCCACTGCCTCAATACCTCTTCCCTCCCTCACCCCCCCTTCTCCCCCTCATTCCTCTCCCATCATCAGTTTCCCACAAGACAACCATATGTCTTCACCTTCCACTTCTATCCCTCCTCCCCACCTCTCCCCCTCACTTCTTCCTCCCCTTTCCCTCTTCACTTCCCTCCCCTTCTCCCCTCTCTACCCTTCCCTTCTTTCCCACCCCCTGGTTCCTCTTCCCCTCTTTTTCCATCCCGTCCCTTCGCTTGCTCTCTTCTCCATCACTCCCACCTTCCTCTCTTCACCCCCTCCTTCCCCTTCTTTTCTACCTCCTTCTTACCTTTCCCTCCTCTCAACCCTCTCCCAGCCCCTCCCTCCCCTTCCCATCTTCTCCACTCCTCCTCCCCTTCCCATCTTCTCCACTCCTCCTCCCCTCTGCCCCCTCCCCACAACAAGACAACCCTCTCTCCATCCACCTCAAAAGCAAAGTGTGTTGAGAGAGGCCAAGGTTCCCGCGAGAAGCCGAATATATTTCAGGATCCTGACGCCGAATTCGGTCTGGAGGGCTGGAAGGATGGAAGGCAGGAGGGATGGAAGGCTGGAGGAATGGAGGTGCATTTCGGATTGTGGCCAATACTCTTCCGGTGGGGCTGGAAAAAGGGAAAGGTGGAAATATTGTTGCCTTCGGTACAAGGAATGCACCGTGGCAAAGTTACCATACCAAAAATCCGCAAAAATGTCAGTAGGTTCACACTACTTCAGATATCGCTTGAAAGAGTACACCTACATTTCTGAAAACATTTGCATTATCGCCAGATTTCTTTACGCTGGCTGTTTAAAATTTGGCGTTGAATAGGTGTAAACATCTTTAGATCGGTGCCAAGAACGCTACATCGCCAACCTTGCACGAAACAATCATAAAATTTGTCTACCACTCCGCAGCGTATATTTGACACTTTACTCCTTCATGCATCAAGTGAAGAGACTCATTATCTTCGGGCAAAGAAACCTACCAAGCCTTTAACCGAAAGAGGAAAGGGAGAAGCAGAAGAGGTGAAATATTACGAGAAATTTTGTACCCGATTACACATCACTCCAACAATATTGTACTTCAACAATGGCCACAGGTAATACTGCCACTGCTACTTTTAATGGAAAACAGAAGGAGGCAAAGGTGGAAAGAAAGGAACACAAATTCTTCAAGTCTGTAAAGTCGTGCCTCCCAAGGAAGTCCAAACATGAGGAAGGCAAAATCAAGATCCTACAAAAGTTATCCCTTCCTGTGAATGATACGAAAGTCATAATCATGACAAATTCAGTCCGAGATGCAAAAATGCCCGCGCTTCTCAAACTGGAATGATGCCTATTATGTCTTTCTTTGTTCAATAATTCTACTTTGGGGAATTTTCTGTAGACATTGGTATTTGGTTCACTTTTTATTATAAATAATTTCCCCTTCCATCATTTTCCCCCCTTGCATTTTGGACGATGATGATGACTGATGATTGACGACGACGACGATGATGATGATGATGATAAAGAACTGTAATATTTTCTTGGGTTAGTGACAGTGGAAATATGACACAAGTGGACTGTCACCACCGCCACTACCATACTCTTCACCTATAACTACTGCTACCACAATCGTTGCCTTGCGTAATAATGCTGCCACCACAACAACCACACAGTCCTCTTAATTTAACTTGGCCTAGATATTTGTCCCTTTGTGGCTAATATCACGTAGCTGTATGGCAGAAAAAAACACTAATAGGGTTCTACATCATTTCCGTAGCACCTCTTCGTACCTAGAACCATACTCGTGTTAATTTATTGTTACAGTATTCATGAGGAAAGGTAATATTAGGCCTAAGTTAGACGGAAAAATACTTAACCACGTGACCAGCACAATACTCTAGTGCTGATTTATTTTTTACGCCTCAGTATTCATGATCGTAAATTTTAGGCCAAACTGGAGTGAAAATTGCTTATCACTGTCACTGCTGCTGTCGCCAACGAAATAATTATGTCGCCACCATAAGCATTGCGTTTTTTCGCTGCAGCTACAACGTTCACTGCCGTTCATCTAAACGTTGCCTGATCATTACATCTCTTCTCTGTGTGTGTGTGTGTGTGTGTGTGTGTGTGTGTGTGTGTGTGTGT
>JAGKTI010036323.1:0-11091 GCA_018397915.1 Birgus latro
ATTTCACACAAACCGTCATACTGCGAGAAAAATCGATATATTATAATTGATCAGGAGGCTCAAGATGCCACTTTAAAGCCTAAGTTATGCAGAAAAACGTTATATCCGTTTCTTCTCTAAATCCCAGTTAGTTTTCACGAATCTAAACAAACACAATGGGCTTGAAAATCCCCAAATGACAACCTTCTTTACATGTGATTCGATTTCATTGTACGCAATATCTCATTTGGCCTTGTTCCTCATTTTTCCCGAGACGGAATTTTTTTCACCCTTAGAAATGTTCTCTGAATTTCAACTACATCTGGGAGTGTTTTCCAGCTATTTTATAGTACACTGATGGAAATTGCATATTAAGTATTTCGCCCTCAATTATGCGGTTATTAGCATCACTCAGTATAATAGTTTTGAATTATCCCTAAAGCAGATGCTGTTACCGTAACAGAACATCTTTACCATTTTTTTTTTATCTGAAGTTACCACTGCAAATGAAAAAAGGGTCATAAAATGCCTTCTTCCTAACGCAGAAATCCAGTCTTTAGACAACATTAATACAGTTCTTTCAGTGGTACTTCATTCTCCAATTTCTGTAGCTGTCATGCACTATATATCAACGGAGATGACGAAGAAAGTTATAAATGGTACTTAAATGTATATCTGTAACACCCCTCTCTTGATTGTTGAAGGAAAGTCCTGGAGTAGCTATTTACGGCCTTTACTTGTGGAGCACAAAGATAAGGTGTTGCCTCTGTAGATATTAGCCCTCGACTGCCCGGGACATATGGCAATGGTTGGCTGGCAAGCCTGGGAACGCTGCTTACGTCTGCAGTTCTAGGATACAGTGGGGGCACATATACATAACGGGCATACAGTGAGGGAGGCATATATACATATAAGAAGAATGGTACAATACTCCCCCGGGTGATGGAGATGGTGTCTCCTGACACCAGAGAGGAGGTATATGGGGTGGTTCATATGACTAAGGGGGGCGGGATATTTGTACAAGTAGGGAGTATGATACACGGGAAGAAGGGTGGGATTATAATACAGGGGAAGGAGGGAGGGATTATGATACAGGGGATGGTAAGGAGTAAGTATGATACAGGGGTCGGAGGGAGGACATGGCCATGTCAAGGGGATGTAAACTAGGGATATATATTGTTACAAGGGGAGGTATGTTGATATAAGATACACAAGGAGTCATGATGATATATGATACAAGGAGTAGATAGAGTATGCAGTCACGCATGTTCTTATAGCTATATAAGTACTTTAGATCACTCTTGTGAAATAGGGTACACATGTCTTTCCATTTTTTTTTTTTTAGTTTCTATATGTCACACTTTACTGTATCAGAGATATGCGAACATTTGCTGGTGGTACTTTTTCTGTCCACAGTTTGTTACTTATCAGGTGGCATTGGTAGTCACAGAATGGCAGGGCACTTAATCTTGGGTAGGGCGTACTATGCCACTAGCAATTCTGATTTCCTGTAGTCTGTGTTCCAGTTTCCGGACACAACAGTGCACTGCACAGAGGACGAGGAGAAAACCTATGAAAAAGATGATCACAGGGGGAAACACAACGGTTGGATGAACCCATGAACGGCTGTAGGTCAGGGAAAATTGATCCATAATGAAGTCACTGTCGTTGAGGAATGTTAGCATACGCATGTTGCGGGAGATAACGGTAATGTTAGTAGATGGCAGGTTGGAAGGCATGTCAGTTGGTTGGAAGATGTCATAGGAGTGTTTATGGACTGATTGGTGATAGCGAGTGGCGTAAGTGATGACTAACTCTGATCTGACGGTACAATAGTCCGGTGCTTTGTAGAGAACACTAGCAGGGACGGAGCGGACCGAAGTACCAGGACACATGATGGTGACAGAGATGGGAACAGTAAAGAAGAAGTACTGGACGTGGTTGAGGTGAGTATGGTGGACTGGGAGTACAGGAGCTGGAACAAAGGATTAGACCGAGTATACTGTATAGAATGGTTACGAACTAAAGCAGACTCACAGGGTGTAGCGCTGCTAGGGAAGATAGCAAAAGGGTGGGCAGCACAGAGACGAGAGGTAGGGGTGAGAAAGGAACACTGCTGGAGGTCGGTGGTAGAAAGGAAGGCAACTGAAAGACGGTCATGTGAGAGGAGGAAATATTCTGAAGGAACAGAGACTTGCAATAAGGAGTTGTTGTATCGGAAGGGGAAGGGAATGATGTGGAAAAGGTTGAAGGTGATATCAGAACGGAGAGGGATATGGGCGACGACGTATGTGGTGAGAAGAGTGGCCTCGAGAACTGGATAGTAATATTCGAGAGATGAGTAGGGGAGTACTGGGGACAGACCGAAAGTAGAGTGAGCCCATTCTAATACAGAGCAGAGAGCTGAGACAGGTACTAAGTCTGCAGTGACACGTCCATTAGTAGCATCGACTAGGATACGAACCAAGGTAGTGACCTGAGAGAATAGAGAGTCAATGGCTAGTTGGAGATTATCCATGTTGAGTTTGAGATAAAAGAGCTGAGAAATAACGTTGAGATTGGAGAGGTGTTGCCTTAAGATGTCAGTGAAGTTGTTCAGAGTGTAAGTTACTTCATTTAGGTGGGTTGTAATCTTCTGAAACATAGTGTGTTGGACCTTGATGACTCGGCATTGAGATTCTAGGGTGGAAGCTAAATGAGCTAGGTCGGATTGGAAGCCGGAAAGGTCACGGCTGTAGCTACCCCAGACAAGCCGCTTAGAATCTCACCTCCGAGGTCAAAGAGACCTCGTTTCACACGAGAACTACCTACGGGTGGCTGAATGGAGAATGTGTCATTGAGCTCAGTGAATTTACCAGAAATGTATTGCAACTGCCAGGAGAGTTGGAGGAAAAGATGATATAAATACTGATTTGGGTTGTGCTTCCCCATGAGGGCTGTGAGGTGGCTCTTGATATTGTGGAACTGGTGCGCGTAGGCAGGCAGGGCGATGGCTACGTCGGCCAGGGGGCACAAGATCGTAGCGCAGGGAGACTACATCTTCAATAAGCATTACCTCGACTCCCGAGCCGACCAAGGCCCCGGGAAGTACTCCACCATCATCCTCACCCGACCCGGACCCTAGGAGGGTCAGCACTGCCAGCAGATAGACCACTAACATCATACCTAGAAGATTAGGTGAGAATTAATGTGAAAGTTCCTGGAGAGGCTGATGGGCGGAACGCAGTTTGGATCGATAATGATTGGTTGATGAATGAGTACGTGTAGGTGGAGATGAAGGAGACAGAAGGATAGGTGGAGATGGGATAGATTGAGGGATTTGTGGAGTAGGATGGAGAGCAGTAGGTTATGCAAGTGATTCTTACAGCACTAGGCCCCGTGTAGCACGTTTTAGATCGTCAGCATGGACCCACTTAGTGTCTGTAGTGGAGAGGTCTTGGATGTGGAATTTTTGGCTTGTTTGTTCAGTACGCGATGGGGGCCGGTAAATTTGTCATCCAATTTAGAGGTGCGCGTATGGGAATGAGCAAAGAGTAGATCACCGATATTGCTAGTGATAGGAGAGGCAGATTTATGTTGGCGTTGTATCATGTTCTCCTTAGATGAAGCGAGATTGGATGTTACATACTGAAGGATTGTTTGGAAGTTTGCCAATTTCACTTTGACATAATCATCCATGTTATAGATGGGGTCTGGCTTTGAGGATAACAGGGTGTATGGTAGGTGTTTGTCAAAACCAAAGAGGACAAAGTAAAGAGATTCGCCAATAGAAGCGTTGTTGGAGCTGTTGATGGAGGATGCCACTTGGGGTATCCAGTCATCCCATGACGAACTATGGGAGCCTAGGTGTCTGAGGCACTCTAAGATTTTTCTACTGTGGCGCTCTACAAGGCCATTGGAAGCTGAATGGTTAGGTATGACACTGCATTTAGTAATTTTAATGTTGCGACAGATCTCATCCAGGAGGCTATTGTTGAACTCAGTATCGTTGTCAGTATGTGGTGTACTGAACGGGCAAATTACGTGATCTACGAAGGCACGTGCAACACTCTTCGCGGTCTTATCTGAGAGGGGAACGAAGACACAGTAGCGTGAGAAGTGGTCGACTGCTACAAACAAATACTCTGCGCCTGATTCTGTAAGAGGGAGTTTTAGAAGATCGATGGACACTGTTTCCCATGGGCGTGACGTGATTGGATATTGTAAGAGCGGTGCAGGTAAGCCGGTGGAACCTTTGTGGCGGTGGCATGAGATGCAAGAGTCATAGTGCGCATTGATATCGCGATGCATGGTTGGCCAATAGTACTCGAGACGTGCTTGGCGCAAGCATCGGTCTTTACCTGGATGGGATGCGTGAGGTGTATCATAAATGATGAAGGACCACAGATATCAAGTCAGTAGGGACAACGAGTTGGTGTACTTCTCTGTTGGGCAAATCCTTCCTTGTAAGGAATGTTTTTCTGTACAAGAGACCATATTTTAGTATGAACTCATCAAGTGGTATTGGTAGAGCAGGTAAGGTCGAGGCATCTCCTGATTCGAGGAAATAAACTACTTGGGACCACATGGAAGCTTTGCATTGAGAGTTTTGAACATCCTCACATGTTAAGGTTGTGCTGTCAGTGGCCTTGGGCTGCAGGGACGTGACAGGTGCAGCTACATGGGACATACTGAAAAGTGGGATTGAAGTCCTGGATGGTGATGGACCATCTAGCTAACCTACCAGTGAGGTTGCGTCCCTTAAACAAATCACATAGAGGAAGGTGGTCTATCTGGAAATGCACTGGATAACCATATACTATGTCTCTGAAAAATTTCAAGGACCAGACAACTGCCAAAGCTTCTAAATCGGTGACACTGTAATTACGTTCAGCGGTGGTAAGGGCGCGACTAGCATACGCTATTACACGCTTCCTGGATGCTTGATCTAGTTGCATTAAAACTGCACCAAGTCCTGCGCCTGAGGCGTCTGTGCATAGAAGAAAGGGTTTGATATAATCAGGGAATGCTAAAATTGGGGCATTGACAAGAGCTGTCTTTAGCGCCTGGAAATCCTGGGACTGATCGTTAGTCCATACAAAGGATACATTCTTCCTTAGTACGTGGGTTAGAGGAGCGGCGATCTTTGCATAGTCTTTAATGAATCTGTGATAGTAACCACTTAGGCCTAGGAAACTTCTGACGGCATCGGTAATGGTAGGTTCTGGGAAATTGATGATCGCCTTAGTTTTGTTGTCATTAGTATGAATGCCTTGTGCGTTGATGACATGTCCTAGAAGGTTGATTTTCTTTCTCAGGAAGTCACATTTACTAAGGTTGATTTTCAGGCCTGCTAGCTGTAGACGTTCCAACACTTGTTGTAGTTTGGCAAAATGGTCAGGGACTGATTTACTTACAACAATGATGTCATTTAGGTAAGCAAAAAGAGTGTCCCATCATGCCATTAAAGACAGAATGGATAAGTCGCATGAATACTGAAGGAGCATTTCTCAAACCAAAAGGAAGTCTCTTAAACTGAAAATGTCCGGAAGGGGTGCTGAAGGCTGTAATTGGGCGAGAGGATTCTTCCATTTTGACCTGCCAGTAACCACTGAGGAGGTCTAGGGATGATAAGACTACGTTATTTTCACCTTGTGATTCTAGCAAATCTGCGAGGACAGGTAACGGGAAACAGTCTGGAACGGTTACGGAGTTTACTTTACGGTAGTCCACTACTGGTCTAAAGTTGCCGTCCTTCTTTGGGACTAAGAAAAGAGAACTATTCCATGGACTGACGGAGGGTTCGATAATGTCCTGAACTAACATTTTCTGTACCATCTGATCTGTCTGTTTTCTCAAGCTGTGACGTAACCGATATGCTGGTATGTAAATCGGCTGAGTTCCTGGCACTAGGTCTACGTGATGTTTGACTAAGTCTGTCTTGCCCATTTGTTCTCCGGGTAAGGCTACCACATTTCTGTAAGCGTGCAAAAGGTCGAGCAGTTGAGATTTATGCTGTGGAAAATCTTTGCAAGTCAGATTTGAAAGCAGGTCAGGTGAACGAGTCGGAGCAGATCCCGTAGAGTTAATGGCACATATACCTGTTGGTTGACTATCATCATCATCTGTATGAACAGCAGGGATAGAAGATTCCTGGCACACCATTACGGCTGCTGGGTATACCTGGAAATCTCCGATCTTTACACCACTTTTAAGTTTTAGTGAAGCATTCGTGACATTGAGCAAGTACAGATAACATAGACTGTCCTCTAAGACCGTGCACCAGGCTGACTGATAAGTTAAGCCATTCACACAACACGTCTCAGGAAGTGTTATTACATCCACTCCTTCTTTCGCACCTACAACACGGACAGAGACTTTGATGAACTCATGCGGTAACAAAATTGTGCACGTATTCGTTACTACACGCCTCGTCTCTGCGTGTTGAAGAACATCAGTCAGACTCTGTGAGGCAGGTAACTGAGACATGTCTGAGTCGGCTGTAGTGCTGTCGTTAGAGGAGGCTGGAAGAGCCTTTTCTGAATGCTGAGAGAATGTATCATCAGGTGTTTCCTTGTTCTCAGTCAGCGAGGGAATGATCTCTGTATTCTCGGGTGATGATGATGATGACTCCTCGGCTTGTTCTGTACTCTTAGGGATTGTGAGAGTCAGGGGGGACTGAATGACTGAATTTACTGGCAGTACAGGATGGGGACAATCCATACTGTAGACTGGGAGTCCAGAAATGTCTATACTACTACAGGCAGGCAATAATGCAATGGAGTGTTGTGCCATGGTGGGTAAGCCAATAAGGTCATCTGCTGGATATTTCAAGTCGTTAGTAACATGAAATTTTATTGGGAAAGGGAGCAAGGCGCTGTCTAGTTGTACTTCTAAAGTGACTCTTCTCTTGACCTAAAACTCTGAGCCTTCTACACTGCATAGCCGAATGTCTGGCAGTTCAGAGAAACTGACGTGGTTGCGGTGGCGTTGAATGACGTCTAAGGAGGTATCAGAAATCAAGTTTACTATAGATCCGGTGTCCATGAAGAACGACGTTGGTATGTCATTAGTCCATCCTAGAATGACTAGACCTGAGGAAGTTATAGGTCTTACCAGGCAGATGGGGAGTTGGTATTCTGTTGCTACGTCATATTGGTCCGATAGGGGCGCGGCGCTTCCCCCGACTGGTGAAGATTTAGGTAACGGCACTTGTCTGTAGTGTGTGTCGTACTAGTCTTGTGATATATGCATGTAGGGCGACGCGACCGGGAAGGCGTACGCCGTCTAGTTTGGGAGTAAGGCCGTGTGTGTTTACGGTTGCAACTGTTTGCTCGATGTCTGGGTTTAACACAGTGCCAGCAGAGGATCGAGGACTGTCTGTTCTGTCGGACGCTAGATTGATCATGACAGGCGGTTGGAGAACGATGTGTGGCAGGTCTGCCTCGTGTGGTTGAACGGGAGCGGTATTGGTCTGGGGGAGTGGTAGTGTGACAAACGTGAGAGAGCAAGGGGCTGTCTGTGGCCTGACATGTGTGGTTTGAACCTGTTCTTTCATGGATGGTTTTAGTGATCTGAACAATTTTATCTCCTGGATTGAAACCGATCGCCAGGGCTATTTCTCTCTGTTTAGGAATAAGCCAATGGAGGAATCTAAGGTAACCAAATAAATCTGCAAGGCCGTTGAGTGAAACCATAGGAGCTCCATTTATGTTCTGTACCCATTTCGTGCCTATAAGTAATTGGCGGATCTCGCTACTAGTGGCCTTCATGGCAGCGGCTGCTTCGCATAGTTTGGCATGTTGGGGGGGGATTTGCAAATCTCATCCATCTGGGTGAGGAGATAAGTGAACCCAATGAGAGATGTGGCATTGGAATGTTGGCAACAAAGTGTTATGAGTTCCTTACAGAAATCATCAAAGGTTGCTATGCCATCAATCCAACATCCGATTTGCCTTGGTGTAAGCAACCCATGAAATAAGAGACTTTGAGGTTTTCATCTGTAATCCACCAATTGTGGATGTCGGCTTTGACCTCTCTGAGAAAATCATAAACAGACCAAGTGGAGTCCTCGCCGGTAAATTTGGGACGATTGGCATCGTCGAGATAGATAGACTGGGGAGTAGGGGTTGTTTGGTTCATGGTTGGAAGCGTGGAAGTGATTGGAGTATGAGAGAGAGAGAAGGTAGTGGTAGTTAAGTGTAAGGGAGACAAGAGATGAAGTGGGGCAGTAGAGTTAACGAGAGTGGTAGGAGGAAGGAGAGAAGCAGACTGTGTATTAACAGGGGTAGAGTATGAGGTATCTGGATGGGCAGCATATGGATGCGAAGTGTGTTGGGAGGCGAGTAATGAAGTGGTAGGCGGTGAGGTAGGTCGGGGTTACGTGCGTCCGCTACGGCGATGAATCAGTGAACCGTCCTCGGTTGGTGGGGTGTGATCATTGGTTGTTTCTTGGTTGAGATTGGATGGAGTAAGATCCGTATATGCAAAGTATGACATGTAGTCTGGCGATGTAATATAAGATGAAAGATGAGGAGTGATATATATATAATTTACAGTATGAAGATGAGAAAATGTACCATGAGAATGGAAATGGAAATGTATGGAGATGACGGAATGCTAGTTGCAATAAATAGTAGGTGAGATGGGAGATGAGTAATAAAGACTGGCGGTGAAGGTGAGTATGGAGTGAGGGGTGGAGATGAATTATGACAACAACCACAATCTGTAGAAAAAATCGGGGGATAATCTCTATAGAAAGTCAATAACGAGTGGTTGAAGGTATACTATTATAGTTACACAGCTGAGCTGTAAATGAAGTGGAGAGGGGAGGTGAGAGTGTTGATCAGCTGATGGGAGAACTGGGAGGTCACGTCGTGGCGGCGTCAGATGCAAGCCAAGGCCGTCGGCAGGCAGGAAGAGACTGGTTGTGAATATGGCTTGTAGTAGGCATGTAGGATGAGTCTTGGAAAAGGTGGAGTTTCTCGCTGGGCTTGAGTCAATACGTGAATAGGAGGGTTGAGTGGCGCGGCGGGTGGTTAATCCGAACCAGATGGGAGGCACAGAGGGGTGGACAAATGTCTCCACAGGCAGATGCAAAGCTGGTAGGTGGCATATGTGGCAGATGTAGAAGGCATTGATGTGGCAGATGCAGAGGGTGAACGGCAGATGCTTGAGAGGGCCACCAGGAGATGAACAGGTGTCTGAACAGGTGTCGGAACAGATAAGACAGGTGCGGAGGGCGGCAGTGTCAATAGTCACGGCATGTGTGGGGTTGTGGTCGATGTAGAGAACGGCACTGATGAGGGAAATTGGACACCTTTAGAAGCAGAGCTGGTATTACGCCATGAGAGACAGTGAGAGGGGAGGCCGTTAGAGACAGGGCATCCAGTAGTTGTTGGTGGCACTAAAACACTGTAGGAGGCGGTCAGTAACGACGGTCCGAACACTGCTACTACGAAAATGTAACACCCCTCTCTTGATGGTTGAAGGAAAGTCCTGGAGTAGCTATTTACGGCCTTTAATTGTGGAGCACAGAGATAAGGTGTTGCCCCTGTAGATGTTAGCCCTCGACTGCCCGGGACATATGGCACTGGTTGGCTGGCAAGCCTGGAAACGCTACTTACATCTACAGTTCTAGGATAAAGTGGGGGCACATATACATAACGGGCATACAGTGAGGGAGGCATATATACATATACATATAAGAGGAATGGTACATATCACAGTATTGCGATAGTGCTTATACTTCCTTGAACAAATCTTTATGTAAGAGTCATGAGCTCATCAGTATTACTTCTCAAGAGATATTACGGTTTTGAGAGATTTTATATAACGAAATTGGATTATGGAGTAACAAGATGCTTCATAATGTGTAAATGTTCCCTTCTTCTTCTTCTTCTTTTTTTATTCAGTAAGAATGTTCGATGTAATTTTTAAATGCATCTACTGCAAATAAAAAAGAATAATCATTCGAAGTTTATTGCCTGTCTCGATGACGAAGAGATCAACTGACCACTTGAGATGCCGTCTCAAAGTGTCAGTCGATTTCCTGTTATACTGTGTTTCCTGCATATGAATTTTTCACCCTCAAATACATCTTTTGAGTTTTGGACATAAATGGGAGTGTTTCACAATCACTTTTGAGTACATCTGTGAAAAATGTATATTTAGAGTTTTCGACCAAAAATAAGTTTATAGAGCCATCACTACTGAAAATTGCTTTGAATGACACCCAGAGCGAAGGTTAACAGCCGTAACTAGTTCACAATTTTCACTACCTTTTCTTCTTGAAGACACTACTAAGATGAATTTTAAAAAAAGTCAATAGACTCATCGAAAATTAAATAACCAGTAATCTGAACACAACAGACAACAGTTGAGGTTGACGCTCCGACGACCTGATTCTTTAAAGAAACATTATGAGCAATAAAACTGCTTATATGAGGAGCCAAGTAGTGTTAATATATTGTATATCTCAGTACGCGTATGTATTTACTTTTCTCTAATAACTTATATCTAACAATCAACACCAAATAATTTTCTTGTCAACGATTAATTGCCTTTCAGAGTGATTTTCCCATGGTAAAGATGGATAATGATATCACACGAACCGTCATACTGCGAAAATATTCGGTTTCTTATATTTGATAACGAGGCTCAAGATGCAGCTTCAAAGCCAAACTTACGCAGATGAAAATAATATCTGTTTCTTCTCTAATTTTCCAGTTAGTTTTCACGTCTCTAAACAAACACTATGGGCTTAAAAACCCTCAAATGAAAGATTTCTTTTCCTGAAAATCGATTTCATTATACGAAATACCTCATTTCGCCTTGATTCTGATTTTTTCTCCAAATGGAATATTCCTACCCTCTGAAATGTTCTCTGAATTTCAAATCCATCTGAGAGTGTATTCCAGCTATTTTAGAGTACATTCGTGGAAGTTGCATATGTAGTATTTTCACCCTCAACTATGCGGTTATCAGCATCACTCAGTATAATAGTTTTCAATTATCCCTAAAGAGGATGCTCTTACAGTATAAAAAAAAAAAAAAAGCCTTTTTTAAACTGAAGTTACCTCTACAAATTATGAAAAGTCATAAATGACCCTCACCCTAACGTAGAAATCCAGT
>JAGKTI010036324.1:0-11091 GCA_018397915.1 Birgus latro
CACTGAAGCGTCCTTGACGGGTGGGTGGTGATCATTGATTGTTTCTTGACTGAGATTGGATGGAGTAAGTTCCGTATATGCAAAGTATGACATGTAGTCTGGTGACGTAATATAAGATGAGAGATGAGGAGTGATATATATATATTTACAGTATGAAGATGAGAAAATGTACCATGAGAATGGAAATGGAAATGTTTGGAGATGACGGAATGCTAGTTGCAATAAATAGTAGGTGAGATGGGAGATGAGTAATAAAGACTGGCGGTGAAGGTGAGTATGAAGTGAGGGGTGGAGATGAATTATGACAACACACAATCTGTAGAGAAAATCGGAGGATAATCTCTATAGAAAGTCAAATGGGTGGATGAAGGTACACTAGTATAGTTACACAGCTGAGTTGTGAATGAAGTGGAGAGAGGGAGGTGAGGGTGTTGATCAGCTGGTGGGAGAACGGTAGTGGTGGTGACGTCAGAGGCAGGCGGGCTGAGACTGGTTGTGAATATGGCTTGTAGTAGGTATGTAGGATGAGTCTTGGAAGAGGTGGAGTTTCTCGCTGGGCCTGAGTCGATACGTGAATAGGAGGGTTGAGTGGCGCGGTGGTTTAATCGGAAGCAGATGGGAGGCACTGAGGGGTGGACAAGTGTCTCCACAGGCAGATGCAAAGCTGGCGGGTGGCAGATGTGGCAGAGGGCAGTGATGTGGCAGATGCAGAGAGTGAACGGCAGACGCTGGAGAGGGCCACTGGCAGATGAACAGGTGTCGGAACAGGTGTTGGAACAGGGAAGACAGGTGCGGAGGGTGGCGGCGTCGATAGTTGCGGCGTGTGTGGGGTTGTGGACGATGTAGAGAACGGCACCGGTGAGGGGAACTGGACACTTGTAGAGGCAGAGCCGGTAGTACGCCACGAGAGGGAGGGTGAGGCTGTGAGAGGCGGAGCGACAAGGTGTTTTTTGGCACTAAAACACTGTAGGAGGCGGTGAGAAACGATGGGCCGATCACCGCTGCTACCAAAAATGTAACACCCCTCTCTTGATGGTTGAAGGAAATTCCTGGAGTAGCTATTTACGGCCTTTAATTGTGGAGAAAAGAGATATATGTGTTACTTCTCCTGATATCAGCCCTCGACTGAGAGACATATGGAATTGGTTGTCTGGCTAGCCTGGGAAACGGTGCTTACGTCTGCAGATCTAGGATACAGTGGAGGTGGGGGGCATACAGTGAGAGAGGCATATATACATATTCATATAAGGGGAATGGTACACAGCAGTCAGCCAAGACTAGAAGGTTTATAATACTTCAAGAGACATCATGTATCTGTATGTGGCCACAGACTGGGTCTTGATAGTATTTAAACAAAAGTCTGTGTATTGGATACATAGTGTGTATCAGGTGTTGATGGTACTTACACAAAAGTCTATGTGTTGGATACATAGTGTGTATCAGACGCCAATAGACCATCCAGCTTTGTCCTTGGAATCTTTTGTCAAATTAAGAAGAGAGGATGAGAGTGTTAGTGCACGTTGCTGTTAGTGTGTGTGTGTGTGTGTGCGCACACACCTGTTACGTCACATGTGGTGACGTCACCAGAAGGGTCCTGCGGTGTGCAGCCAGGGGCCCAGGCAGTTCGCGGTGTGAGGCCAGTGAGTGTGGTTTGCCTTCTGATAGTCACAGCGGGCGAGATATGGAGGGTGGGGAACCAGTGGGATGATGTGCTTTGCCAGAAAATTGTTCACAGAAAAGGCAGTGTGCACAGGTGCAGTATCTTGGTGAAACGGCCAATTGCCAGTTCTGTGCAGCTCCAGCCTCATCCTCCTGATGTCCTTCCTCAGTTGCCAGAGGATGCCCAAGTAGTACTGCTTGTTCACAATTTGGCCATCAGGGATGAACTCCACATGATGTCAAAAAAGCAATGAACATCACCAGGTTACTCTTTACCAACCTGGCTTTTTTCCTCTGACTGGAAGAATCCAGTCTCCCCTTGCCTCAAGAAAGACAGGCACGTGAAGAATGACCTGGCATTTTTTTTTTTGTTCTTGTAATCATCAGGGGCCTTGCTCACAAGGAATTCATCCCTTGTGGACCAAACTGTGAGCCAGTAGTACTACCAGGGCAACCTCCAGCAGCTGAGGGAGGACATCAGGAAGAAGCCAGAGCTGCACAGAATCAGCAATTGGCTGCTTCGCAATGACATGCCTGTGCACATTGCCCTTTCTGTGAACAATTTTCTGGTGAAGCACAGAATCCCACTGGTCCCCAACCCTCTATACTCTCCAGATATGGCCCCCAGTGAATTTTGGCTGTTTCCAAAGCTCAAGTTGTGTCCCAGAGGGAAGAAGTTCATGGACAGAATGGAGATCCAACAGAAAGGACAGGTGTTCTCCACACTTAAGAACAGGGACTTCTGAATCTGCTTCCAGAAATGGAAAGAGAGAATCTGCATTGTGGCTTCTGGAGATTATTTTGAGGGGTGAATCAGATTCAGTGTAACATCTAGAAAAATACAACAGTAATCCCTCCAATATCCGTTGTAATAGAGCCAAAGGCATGTCCGGATATTGGTTTTGTCCGGATATTGGTCCTGAAGCTCCAGCACTGGTTTTTCATGACCCTAACCTAACCTAACCTAACCTAAATCAGAAAACTACCTTCCTACCTCCCTACTGGACATGTATAGCACTTATTTAGGTCCCTTTTCACATAAATAATGCACACATAGCATGAATTTATTGAATTTTAACCAAAAAATGATTTAGGGGTGAGTGAGTCATAGGAGCTCAGAACTTGCCAGCATAGTATAAGTAAGTATCGGACAAGGAAATCATCTTTTCTCACATTTTATGCATTAAATCATTGGATACAAAGCATCAAATACAGTAAATGATGTTAATTGCTACCAGAAAAATGGTTAGGTTAGGTTAAGTTAGGTTAGGTTAGGTTATGACCGGACATCAAATTCACTGCCTCAACCTTTTTCATAGGTGGTGCACTTAATAATCATTAATGAAAGAATTAAATTAAAAGCAGGTAATTATGATTAACACAATGTTATGTTAGGTTAGGTTAGGACCGGACATGAAATTCACTGCTTCAACCTTTTTTCTAGCTGTTTTACTTAAGAACCATGCATGGAAAAATTAAATAGCAAGCAGGAAATTATGATTAACATTTAGGGTAATTTTTTAACACATGTACAGCATGATGAAAACAGGTTAGGCATGAAAATCTTTATGGTATCCATAGGTTAGGTTAGGTTAGGACTGGACATGAAATTAACTGGTTCAACCTTTTTTCTAGCTGTTTTACTTAAGAACCATGCATGGGAAAATTAAATTGCAAGCAGGAAATTATGATTAACATTTTGGGTAATTTCTTAACACATGTACAGCATGATGAAAACAGGTTAGGCATGAAAATCTTTATGGTAACCATAGGTTAGGTTAGGTTAGGACCAGACATGAAATTAACTGCTTCAACCTTTTTTCTAGCTGTTTTACTTAAGAACCATGCATGGGAAAATTAAATTGCAAGCAGGAAATTATGATTAACATTTAGGGTAATATCTTAACACATTAACAGCATCATGAAAACAGGTTAGGCATGAAAATCTTTATGATAACCATAGGTTAGGTTAGGTTAAGACCGGACATGAAATTCACATCTTCCACCTTTTTTCTAGCTGTTTTACTTAAGAACCATGCATGGGAAAATTAAATTGCAAGCAGGAAATTATGATTAACATTTAGGGTAATATCTTAACACATTAACAGCATCATGAAAACAGGTTAGGCATGAAAATCTTTATGGTAACCGTAGGTTAGGTTAGGTTAGGACCGGACATGAAATTCACATCTTCCACCTTTTTTCTAGCTGTTTTACTTAAGAACCATGCATGGGAAAATTAAATTGCAAGCAGGAAATTATGATTAACATTTTTGGTAATCTTTTAACACATTTACAGCATGATGAAAACAGGTTAGGCATGAAGTTAGGGTACTTACGAACAAGAAGCTGCCCTCTGATGTAATAACCCACTCTATCATCTCAGACTCTGACAGGAAGACCTTGCACCTGACACACCTTTCCAATTGAGAATCACCAGCACTTATCACCAACACTTTACACAACGTTTTTTTTTTTTTTTATAACTGGAATCACATCACTTCACTGCACTGTACATAATAGTAAATTCCATCATCACACATATGATGAAGAAGGTGAATTGCAGTATCAAGCACTGTAGGAGGTAGGGTATCACCACAAAAGCAATCATTATCGCCGCCATTGTCGGAGGTGTTCATGAGTCAGTAACAGAGTGGGTAATGGCGACCGACAGACAGACGCCACGAGTGTAAACATACGCGATCGGCGCGGGCGGGAAATTCAAACTGACGCGGTCCCAAAAAATCGAAAATTAAGCGATTTTTTTTCGGATTTTTTTGCATTTTGGGGGTTGGGCAGCCCAGAATATCCAGTTAGTGAGTATGTCCGGTTATTGGACGTCCGGATATTTGAGGGATTACTGTATATAAAAATATTTTATTAAGCCACTCTCATTACTTTTGAATTGCATCAGGCAAATAGTGCCAATAGATGCCCTATAATGCTGGAAAAGTGCCCTCTGATATAACAAATTCCATATGGAGGTATGCCTGCTTCCTAAACCCAGTACAAAGCAACTAAGATACAGTATCATGGTCTTAGAGGACTAGAAATATAGCTGTAGATGTTTACTGGACCATGTTAATGCAGTACAGTACAGAGAATTTCCTGAGTCCATGTATTTATCAGGAGACATGAATATGGAATGTTCACAAGTCTTTGTGAGGTCTGAGCATTTAACAGATATGTGTGCAGGTTAGCAGGACACTAGTTAGCTGGTATAGAGGGCTATTAATGACAGCTGTGTGAAATTAATCTCAGTTAAGAGTATGGGATGCTATCAGGCATCTAGGTATGTATTGTCTTATGATTTGCTGCACCTTCTGTCCCAGTGAGCTAGGAGCTATGGTGTGGTTTTGTGGCTATGGATTACAGAAATATTAGGTTTGCATGGTATCATGTTGATGCTGAAGTGCACAGCTTTTGCCTATATTTAGTTTTCTGCATTAAAAAATATTATCTTTATTGTTCAGGAACAGATTATGGAAACTGTAGAGAAAATTAATCAGACTGATTGAGTACAAGAATTGCCAGGTACCCAAATTCTCTCATGTTTCTTGTATACCATAAAAAAAAAAAAAATGGTTTTACGCCTGGTATCGCCAAAGGGCTAAGTCGTTGCCCCTGGGTAGAGGACGTTTGGATTGGAGTGTGTAGCATTTTATGACCGGATGCCCTTCCTGATGTCTACCGATGACCCTTGTGTCAGGGGAAATTTATGTTTGATCCTGGTGTGAGGTCGCCAGATGTCAGGGGAAATTTAAGTATTTCAAAGGGATAATGATATTGTATAACTCGGTACACAGTGTGTGGCTATGTGTGCTAAGAATGACTATCGAGTCATTTACTGAGAGAGAATAGACTTGTGAAATCGAGCAGCGATTTCACTTTATGCTGGCTCACTTCGCCAATTCTCTAGAGTCGAGAATTTATAGACTTTCTCAACGGTACACAGCGGAGACTAGACGCTCAATTAGGATGTAATATTGTACCGTTGGCCTCTAAGAAAGTTAGTTTCTCCCCTTAACAATAAAAAATGATAATAATAAAGATAAACAGGATCTTGGCTGAGCCAAACTCCTAGCTAGCACAACGGATTTAAGGATTACTGCCAAAAGCTGGCCTAAGTACCAGTCGTGATTTAGTACAAAGAGTTGTGCTAACGTGGAGTAGCAAAACTATATTAAATAAGTGGGAAAATTAAACACAACTGTTACATTTAACAAAGCTCAAGAAAACAAACTGTAAATTTATTAAATACAAGCAAATAAATTTACGTTACAGGACTCCAATTCAAATCAAGGGAAAAGAAATGCACTCACTCACTCAGACAAACAGCTAAATATCTCAAAAAGCTTAAGTCTAGGAAAACAGGAAAATACTAATCGGTATGGATGAGACTGTACTGCAGTCGATCACCAAAGATTGGTGGGAGCTCGGGAACACATGCCGACACAAGCTGAAATCTGAAATCGCTAAGAAAAACAATCACTCGAGCTTTTCGTGTGGGCACGACCCGCTCGTTCCGTGGCTAAAGACAGACTGAGCTCCGATTTGAATACTTAGCGCGGCGAGCGCGGGAAGATGGCGCCACCGGCGTATAACGGTTCAGGGCCGAGCCGACAATTAAAAAATTATCGCTTAATGTCACGATTCACTTAACATAACGTTACGATGTAGAAAATTCGTGACACCTTGGGTGGATTCGATCCTCCGACCCTTCAGCCAGAGCGGAGCACTAACCCACTGAGCCACGGCTGCTACTACCATGGGGATAAAAGAGAAAGAATATAAATGCAGTCCTTTCATATTGTAATAGGCAATTAAAACAGTATGAGTTGGAGGATAGAAGTCACTTTTCTTAGACCAGCAAAAAAATACCAGATGTTCTGTAAAAGTAGCTTCATAATTTTGGTGGCACAGGAGGGCACCGTAACTGGAACTTTCATCTCCTGTAATTCATGTCTCACAAAAGTTGAGAACCATGTTATTGATCATTCTACTCAGTGTGAAAAAAGGAAACCAATTGACGATCTTATCTGTATAAGCCTAATTCCATACTTGCCTATAGGTGGACATACTGGTCAACAATGCAGGAATAGTCACTGGCAAAACCTTCAAGGATTCTCCAGATGAACTCATCAAAAAGACTTTCGATGTCAATGTAATGAGCCACTTCTGGGTAAGTAATCACTGTTTTTCCATGTCACCTCTTTTTTTATTCAGTTTTTATTACTGTAGTTTTATTGCATTTTGCCATGAATTAGATCAGAGTAAATACTATTTTTTTTTATATAGACCTTATACATACTGTATAACTTTTTTTTCCAGCTTTCAGTGCAGTGGCAGGTATAGTGGTGGCAAACAGGTGTTAGTGGTACTAGTTGAGGTGACTGATTTGTAGCTTGTGTGATGTGATGGGGCAGGAAGGATGGTGGAAGGTATAGTAGCAGCAGTATAGGTGGTGGCAGCAATGGCAGGAGTATTAATAAGCTTCATAGTAAGTTACTCATAAAAATGGTTAAAAGAACTGGCGACCATCATCCACTCACTTGATGTAGTGCTGCCTACTTCTTCCTTAGCCTTTATCATTCTTTTTCTGTGCCTGCCCTCCTTTCTTCCTATTTCTCCTATATTTCCTGTCACTTCTTACTGCTTTTCTTTCCTTTACAGGTGGCATTACATTGAGTGACAAGCCAAATGGTTTCCTGTAAGCCAAGAAACCATTTACAACGCTGGGTGGTAACCATATAACCAAACCATACGTGCTCCCTACGTGTCAACAAGTGGGTTGGTGGAGGGTTAGTGCCCCTCCCCGTAAAAAAAAAAAATAACTCAAAGTCAAATGGCCACCCCTTACGGGATTATGGTGTCTGGCAATAGATAGATAGATAGACTCCTGATCTGTATCAGTTACCTGATAACTGTTAGCACAAAGAGATCTTTTTCATATTATGCTGAATACTGTACAGTCGTACTCGGGTTGCATGCAAATGTCTTGTATAGGTTTGACGTGAATGGTGACCCAAACCATGACCACCATTTCATCTTGCAAGAATTTTTATTGAACTTATTCAGGCTGAACTCAGTTGAAAATTCAGATGATCTTCAAGCTGTTCAGTATTTTACTAAATTTTGCCTTATTTCTCTGATATGTATGACAAATTATTACCTGTATTTAAGTAATATAACTGTAAGCAAACAAAAGTATACAGTACAGTACTATTTTCCATTTTGAAATTACAGTTTTGTTCTCTCATATAATACATTGCATGACATAATAGACATTTCTCATTAAAAATTGACAGTATTCTTCAGGGCTTATTATTGTCTATTAATTGTGACACATATACTATCTATCTGTCTATCAGTTGCCAGATGCCTTAATTCCGAAAGGGGTGGCCACAAACAAATTGTGACATAGCTGTATTTTAATATCAGCAGTGTCACTTGATTTGATTGTATGCATTCAAAATTGACAAAACCCACATTGAGATTATGAACCATCACTTTCACAACTGATGGGATGACCTGATGAGGGCAGTTGCTTACCTTCAGTTGACAGGTCAGCTTGGCCAGACAGACTGAGGTTAAGCAACAACAACAACAGCCTCAGAATAGTAAGGAATCTCATTAGAAAGCATATCATTAACCAGGTTTGGCCATGCAAGGGGAGTGTAGGGGATGGGTGGAAATGAGATTAACACATTAGCTCATATATAATGGGTTTCAGTTGTGTGACTTGCACAGATCCACATTAGCCTTGCAACAGAAGTGATAACCCCTGTCATTTAATGTTACTCATTGTAGGAATTACTCCTAGGACTAAAGGGGTTGGGACCAATATCCATTAACCTCTTATACCCAGAGACATATTTTTAATTTTGTTATAGCTACTGCCTAAGAATTTTATTCACTTTAGACCTCCCAGAGTGACAGGATTAAATTTAATAACATCCACAAAATATCCAATTCTCAAGCAGTGTTTACCTTTTTTCTGTTTTTATCTGTGACAATACAATATCCATCCTGTTATGATATAACTTAAGTATATTATGCCAAATCTTATAAGGTCTTTAATTTGTTAGATTTTGTAACTTGGTTGAATGAAAATACAGTACAGTAATACTAAATAGTGCTCATAATCTGACCACAGACAACCAAAGCCTTCCTACCTGAGATGATGTCAAGTAATCATGGCCATATTGTGACCATTGCCTCCCTTGCTGGCCTGGCAGGGGTTAACAAGCTGGCTGACTACTGTGCATCAAAATTTGCAGCTGTTGGCTTTGATGAGAGTCTTCGAATTGAACTGATGGTAAGATGTCTGCCAGACCACATTTTCCTATTTTTCCTCTGGTGCATATTTTACCTCTCTTTGAAGTTTTTGGTAACCAGAAATTTTTACAGGATGCATCATACATGCACAGTACTGGTTCAATGGCTGGTAATACTTTTTAAAGTCCTCTGCTATAGTGAGTAGGTACAATATACTGTGAGGCATGCTTTGAAGAGTTCTAAGGTTTAGTAAGCTAAGACCCCCCAGCTGGGTGTAACCAATAAGGGTCTACTTCCAAGAGGTAGCTGGGTTTCATTGCTTATGAAATGCTGCTCTGGAAAGCAAATGATCCTTCCTGCTTTAGTTGTCTGGACTGAGTTGTGTTGTTCCCATTGGGTCAGTACTGGATTGGATGATGGTTGAATGGAGGGATATATATGTGTTGTTCCCAGTGGGTCAGTACTGGATTGGATGATGGTTGAATGGATGGATATATTACTCTATAGAGTGAAAGTTATCTATCATGTGCTGCTCTGGAAAGCAAATGATCCTTCCTGCTTTAGCTGTCTGGACTGAGTTGCCTTGCTCCCAGTGGGTTAGTACTGGATTGGGTGATGGTTGAATGGATGGATATATTACTCTATAGTGTGGAAGATATCTATCATGTAAAATTATCCATAACGTCAAAGAATGCTGACACAAATTTTGTGTGTGCTGCAAAAAGTGGTTAAGAGGAGGGAAAGGAAGTAAGAACTGGAATCCCACTTCATTCATTGTATGTGTTTTAGGGATGTGATAATCCCACTGGCATGGCTCAGCATTTATTGTCAGCAGAGTCATGCTGTAGCTTCTGTGATATGGGAGGGGAGAGAGATTGTAACTGGACTTTGTTCTGATTGGTCCAGTAAATGATGAAATGGGCCATTTTGGTGTATTCAGAGAATATTCTAATATATGTTGGCTGAAGGAAATGTGCCAGGAACAACAGGTAATTCAAAATTTAAAGACAACAAAGTGCATCAATATGTACACTTTGTATAGAATGTAGTGAATGTTGATAGAAGCTCATTTGATTATGTGATGTAGAAAGATTAATTTCCTTGACACAAGAGTTGAAAGATGACCGCATAGAGGATTGTGTGATCGTATATTTATGGTGTGCAAAGTGAAAGTGAGAAGAACATGGTGAAAAAATGAAATTATATTAGTTAAATAACAAAGCAGTGATGGGTGAAAGAGTTGGATATTGGTAAATGTCTTGGGCCATAGTGAATCTCACAGATCTTTAATGATCTCAGCTGCTAACCTTAGGGAGGGTTTCTGGACAACTAGGATCCCCACACCCCCTCCCAGGTGTACTGCTGTTAGGTGTGGTTGTTAATTTGACTCCACCTGTATCAGTCAGTGAGAAAGAGATTCCTTTATTGCCATTTACTTGATTTCCCCACCCTATGTGAATATGGAAGGCATATTGTTATTTTTGATTTTGACATCATCATCATCATCGTGATAATCATCGTCGTCATCGTCATGTCATCATCATCAGTCTTTGTTGTCATCATCATCGCTCATTTTTGAAGGCTCCAACATGCTTGCATGTGTCGGCCTTGGTCACCTAATGGCGGCTCTCCATGCTGCTCGATCTCTGGCAGCCTCCCTATTCAGTCCCTTAACCCTTAAGTCACATTTAATGACCTCATCCCATGTCTTTCTCGGTCTACCCCTCCCAACCCCTCCCCCAATATTAACACCTCTCACCCTCTGTACCCAATTATCCTCCCCCATCCTCTCCACATGTCCAAACCACCTCAGCCTGCCTCTCCTCATCACAACACCAGTACACTCCAGTCCCATCCTACCTCTCAACTCTTCTATCGTAAGCCCAGCCCCCCCAGGCCTTGCACGCAGGGACGCACTGCACATCCACCTAATCATTGTCATTTCTGTACGTTTGAACCTGCGAATATCTTCTTCCTTTACTGCCCAGGTCTCACTACCATACAGCATCACACTCCTAACACATGCTGCATACAAAGACCCCTTAGCACGTAAGGAGAGTCCTCTCAATGTCAGGAGAGGCAACAGCTCCCTGAACTTCTTCCAACCACTTCTCACTCTAGCAACCGAGCTAACTCCAGCCCCACCTCCGGCAC
>JAGKTI010036325.1:0-11091 GCA_018397915.1 Birgus latro
AGCAACGTGTAATCAACGGATGTAGAATTTAACAACACGAGTCCTTCTGTGTCGATGGTCACACGCTTGAAAATATAGCCACTCGTACGTACTTCTCGTATCGTACAATATTTACCTCTACACAGTGTGGCAAGACGTCATTTTTCGTTGTTTTATAATACTATTTTCTACGGCATAATCAATAACCCCGTCAATACGAGATCATTAATCAGTCTCAATAAAACCCTCTCTGGGGATGGCGAGTACAGATTGAAAAGTCTGTGTTTATAGCAGTGTGACTGATCTATCTTTTTTGTACTAAATCTAATAATATAATCTGCGGGTAGCTAGAATAACAAACAAAAGGCGTAACCGTACTATACCCTGCTCACCTTAACTTGCCCTAAAACTAACGACTCTCCATCTTGGATACTGAGCTGCAACAAGAGACAAACTCAAAAAAAAAAAAAAAACACGCTAGTCACGAAGCAGCTTCATGGAAAGGATGCAGAGCCGTCGGAATGTCATTTCCTGCCACTGAGCTACATGAAATAAGCTGCAAATGGGCGGGATTCTGGGCCAAGGTAAAGTGAATTATAACACCACATGCATCAGTTTCCTCTGGTGACTGTCTGACGAGTATTCCACTCTTCTAAGACTTCCTTCATCCTGTCCCTTCCAACTCTCCTCACATTTTCTTCCCCCTTCCCTGCCATCTACCCCCCAAGGCCAGCAAGAGGGGCCCCGGTACAGCAGGGTTGGTTTCTTACTTGCTGACCAACCCAAAGCAGAACCAAAGTTGAAAGAACTACGCGCCTGCCACCACCACGTCTGTCTGTCTCTCTCATCAGTCCACCCACTGTTCCCAGCATTCGTTTGCGATGACTCAGCTAACCCAACTAGAGGACAGACAAGCCAAATATGTCGGGGCTAAGTTGACACCATGCTGGGCGCTAAGTGTCATAAAAATGGTTTCATTATGTGGCATACAAGGCAAAATTCATAAGTACCATTTAGACCGTCAGTGTTTGTGTTTGAATGCGATACTACGGTGAGCTTGTATCCGGGAACACACACACACACACACACACACACACACACACACACAGCAACGAAACATCACACAATACACACGAAATATTCTCTCCACACAGAGGAACACATTCAACTGAACATGTCAGTTTAGGAGGAATGATCAACTGCCTGGCTATTCAAACGTCCCTCCGCTAATACCGTATCCTCAAGATAAACGAATGATGGACTGCCAGAAAGGGCATCTGAAGCCTGCAGTCCACCGGGTTTATGTTTCAAAAGAGCCTTGGGCAAGAAAACTAACGACTGCAACAACAAGAGCAGCAGCATAATTTTTACGACTGCTGACACGGGAATGAGGAATGAGGTGGAAGGCTAATGTGGGAGTGCGTGATGGCTGATGAAGTCATATTTGTAGAAAGCATCCTGGATAAACTCTAGAATGCAACGTTTAGCAACAAATATTATTAAAGGCCGATAAACACACACAACTGTAAATGGTTTAGGTGTACTGTCGCTAAAAGTCACTGTAATTGGTTTAGGTCTACCCTCGCTCAGTTCTCATTTACCTGTTCCTAAAATGTACGGTGGAACAAGACAAGGGCGTTCACTAACTTGCGAGAACGAAACTGGTCAAAACACAGGGCATCATTTTACTCTCTCTCTCTCTCTCTCACACACACACACACAGACACACACACACATCGCCTAATAAACTGTAAAGCTCTACACACTCCGCCATCCGTTGTTTATTTATGACGCCCTCACAGCAGCATGGCCAAAACATCACCTCAGCCGACATCAATATGGACCAAACTCGACATGTCAGCTACTGGACCTTTAGTGATAAATGGCTGCAAAATTTCGTTAAAATCGTTTGCCGGAGTTTGGAGTTTTGATGCATCCGTCCATCCTTCCACCTATCCATCCTTCCATCCATCTGTTTATCCATCCACCCCTAGCTACGAGTAAATACCTATATACATTCAGTCTCAACATCAAGCGTACAGTTAATGGAAAGAGAGGATGTGAGTATATGCGGGAAGGTGAAATACATCCAACCCTTAATATCAATAAAAGTTTCAGCATGAGATAGGAAGGCAGTAATGGGAGCTGGCTTGCTAAATCTGTCGCTGTTTCTCGTATCTACTGTCTTCTGTGTCTAAGCATATATCCATATTTGCATATTTGCGTGTGTATCAATATACATACATATTTTATACCTTCCTCTCTCTCTGGTTAGCTGGAATCGTCAGTGGCTGCCTGTATTTGTCGTCCTATCAGTCTCTCAGCTGGTCAGGATGTTTGCGTTGGTGCCGTCCCTCTCCATTTGTTTAACGATCTGACTGGTTTTTCTGCCCAGCTGTTACTTGCCCATCAACGTGTGTTTCGGAGAGAGTTCAGGTTTCCATATTAGTTGCTTATCTATATATCCATTTGCGTTTGACTATTTATCTGTATCGATCTGTGTTTTCATCTCCGTCTGTATGTCTGTCTCTCACTCAACACCCCAAGCTACCCACTCCACACACACACACACACACACACACACACAAACACACACACAAAATGATATCGATAACTAAGCGTATCACCTGTGCTTCCCGTCCAACTTAGACGTTAGTGCATAAACACATGATCAATTCCCTGTCCTGAGATTTGGTTTTGCATGAAGGACAAGGAAAGGAAAGTGCAGGATTTTCCCACCTTACCTATTTTTCCTGCAAAGCAAAATCTTAGTTACGAGAGGGAAATTAACGTAAGTCACTGAGCGCATCTCAACCAGCGCAAGCAGAACCAGTTGTACCGTGAGTGAGTGAGTGAGTGGGTGAGTGGGTGAACGGATGAGGGACACTGTGGTACTCTTTACATAGCGCACCACAGAATCAAGGGTACAGGCCGAATTATATCAAGGTTAAGGCAAATAAAGTCAGCAGTTAGGGTATATTTTAAGAATTTTTGCGATGAAGCGGGAAGGAAATCACGAATACAAAATAATTTCAGTTTTAGAGATGATGATGACAGAGGGTTTAAATATTAAGGATCCTGTTCTGTTTACGCAAGATGGAGGCGAGTGAGACAGACACCGTACACGACTTTATATTTTGGTAAAGGAGAGGAAGGAAGTCAAGAGCACAAGATGAATTCAATTTAGACTGGAGTCCAAGTTCGGAGATGAAGGCTGGGAACGTAAATGTTGGGAATTGAAGTCGGCTATAACGACATCTGAGAAAAACACATCGAGAGAGAGAGAGAGAGAGAGAGAGAGAGAGTCTTTTCCATTTTCTAACTTCTTTTCCATTTTCTAACTGCTACCGCCAGTCGATTAAATCCACACTAGGTGCTGTGGCAGTGATGGGAGTGAACAGTACGTTTGCTTCACTCTGCCTTATGCGTAAATGTCTCGTGAAATTACTTGTGATACACGAGTGATTAACCAAACAATAATCACTTTCATTTAGGGATATTTATGTATACCTCACGACCAATTAATCAAACGCAAGGACGCTGCAAAAATACTACGTAGTGAGGTCTAACTGATTAACAATATACTTCAGCCGAATAAGCCTACTCCCAATTTTTAAACAAGAATTGCAATGTTCTGTCAAAAAATATGGTGAGAAGAAAATACTGACAGCGAAAGCATTGTTTGTTATCTCTGAACATCTCCCATACTTTTACCCCTTCCACTCAGCTGCCACCTTTCACATCCCTCCTTTTAGGTCATCATCCTCTCTTTCAATTCTCTCACCCTCTCTCACTGCCTCCTTTCTCCATCACCCTCCTTCCTCTCACTTCTACCCATCCCTCACCCTCCTTAATTACATTCCTGCTCAACATCTTAGACACTCGGGAACAAATTTCACACGCAGACCCTCTGTTCCTCAGTAAGTCGATGCCACTCTCTTGTGTATATGAGAGTAGACTACCACTTCGATAGCTGGTGGAGGCTGGGTATTGGTGGTGGTGATGGGATGGTGGTGATGATGATGGTAGTGATGGTAGTGTTGAGAGGATGTAAGTGTGACAGTAGTGATGATAACTGTGATAGCTGCAGACGTGATGAGGGATGGTGATGATGGCGGTGATGATGATGGTAGTTTTGAGAGGATGTTAGTGAGGACAGTAGTAACAGTACAACGGCCTCGGTGATGGAGGCGATCTGTTACAATTACAGGCTGCCTCACACAACCACTCCACCACCCACACACACACGACCACCCCACCCACGCACAAAGCCTAGGGAAGAAAAATAGGCACACAAATGCACGCATGCACGCACACCGGCAGGCAGGCAAACGCTCATACCAGACATGCGAATGGACATAGGTTGGTGGGAAGGCGAGGAAGACGCAAGCAGGCGGGGCGAAACAATCAGGGAGGTAGTAAACACAAGCCATGCAAAAATGGAGCAAAACATTCTATATTGTGGATGCCAAACTGCTGACTACAAAACTACCCCTCCCCCCCTTCCTGACGTCCTCCCTCACCACTACCGACCTACAGTAACCCTTAACGATTGATACTACACCTGAGGGCACCGGCTTGCTATTAACGGCGGAGGCAGCCTTTTCCTTGGGTTCTCGAGCAAGGCTGAACGCTCTGAGGTGAGGTGAGGTGAGGAAGGCGGCTCACTGTGCTCACCTCATCATACCTGTCCTGTCTTACCAACATGAAATCACCAGAAAAATGGCATCCTTAGGCTCCTATTTCTGCATTTCGTTCCATCGTTAACAGGATTCTCAGCCACGAAGCGTTGTCTGGGTAAGCTGATGTCCATTCGCCGTTGAACTAACTGCTAATTACCTTTCTAATGATACCGGTACCAAGTGATTTTTCTTCCTTAATGGCAGTCATGGATTTATCCTTTTGAGGTAAGTAGAGACTGAAATGTTTATGGTATTTTCCACCCTCAAGGACTGAGTTTTAAAGTTTGCAACAAAGAACGATAGAAAATTTCACTTTCACATAAAACAAACTATTGCCTTACCACCACCTTTAGTACAGACAATGTATTTTTTTACAAGTATGCATGTACACCCTTATGGTACCACGAAAAGCACTATTTATATATATTGGTTCCCGTGTTGTTTACTTATAAGTGTATGTAAGGGGCTGACGTTGGATGTCACTGCAGTACCAAGTAAAGCAAAGAATAAATATACAAATACTCTGATAATCTGCAATACGTAACAACAGGACAGATGATGATAAAAACGGCCATTTGTCTTTCCTGCATTCACTTTGCCTCCACACTGTATACACATAATGCTAATTCAGTGGTGTGGCTGAACAATACCTCACAATTAACCTTTAATTAATGGACAACACCAGTATATATAGAAAAAAAAAAAAAGGTCTTATTGGAAGTTGTTTTCTCTTCTCCGGTCTCAGGCTGATTCAGCAGCATCCGCGGAACAGGTCCAGTCACCGAGATTATGCTGCTCCTCTTGTCACACCATCCTCAGTGTTTATCATCATCATCATCATATTCTGCTGTACCACCCTCAGTATTCATCATCATCATCACCGTCGTCGTCAGCATCACACATTTTGTTCTGCAACAGCACCCTAGTTTTACTCATCATCATCACACTGTTGCCCTTTTTGCCTTATCAGCCTCAGTGTTTATCATCATCATCATCGTTATCACCACCGTCATCACCACAATCACCACCAGCGTCAAGCAAAAGGATGAAACCAAGGCAGACCTACCATTAGCCTGCCCAGTAAAGTTAACCCACACATCCTGTTAAACCTTCAACGTTCCCGGCAACAATTATTTCCCCCCCAGCTGATAATCTGAGGCTGCCTTCAACCCACCAGTCTCGTCATGACCCGGAAAGCGTGCATTAATTCCTCCCACTGACATATATTTCATTCTTCACACCCCCAGACTATATCACTCAAGTCGCGAAAATCCTTCTGTACTGTAGCGGTTAATCAAAGCTTTATCCAACCCCTCCAGCCTGATACGCTTCTGCTACGCTGAATAAAATCGTCTGGAGGTAGCAAGAATAACATACAGCCTACGTCACCGGTAAGAGGTCAGGAGGGAGTGAAGGACCGCATATAGGAGTAGAGTTAATCCCTAGCAGAACGAAGAGTTACAGATAAACTAGGGTAAGTGTGCAGGAAAGTGGACTAAAAAGGAATGAAGGACTCGGCACTACTCATGATAAAGATGAGGAGCATATGATGGAAGGTTGATTAGGATGAAATGATGGACTGCAGTTGTGAGTAGCCTACCAACAGAATGAGAATGGAAGTAAGGAATATAACCGAGCCCTACATATCTTTACACACACACACACGCACACACACACACACACACACACACACACACACACACACACACTCATTCCTCAACCCAGCCTCGCCATCTCATTAACCCTGTGTTGACGACTAATCAGTTTAATTTTTTCAGCGGTGCCTGAGGTATTATCATAAACATATGGTGTTAGAGTGCTGGTGGTGGACCTTGGCTTCATAGGGCGTGACGGAGATGAAATTAATGATACGGGGAAGCGATCAAGAAGTCAATGTCGACCACAGAACTGGCGTGCTGCGCTTATGTGAAAATTGTGAGAGAGGGGCCGGTCTTACGAGATTGTCATTTATATATTCTTGAAGTCGCTGATGCAGATGACGCGAGAGGAGTACGATACGTGACTCAGTAAGCGTTCTAACAAGCGTCTGAAGCTCATACATTCCCGCCCATGACACACTCAACGTTCTTTTCCACTCACGTCAGTCGAACGTCCCAAATCCAGCTCATAACAACACACAGCCCAACCGTTCCTGTTATGCTCTACAAAACGCGATCCTGTTGTCTCATATCCCTTCCAGTTCACGCCCAACGACCTTCACTGCCGCCCACTTCCCGCCTAGTCCACGCCCTACGTCCGAAACCTGCCCCTCCCCGCCCTAACCGTGCAGAACATCCCTCATCCCCGCCCAGTCGACACTCAACCTCTCTCACCCGCGCTCACTTTCCGCCCAGTCCACGCATACCGTCCCTGAACCCCGCCCCACCTCCCGCCCAGTCTACATCGAATGCTCCTCATTCCTGCCCGCTTCCCGCCCTGTTCACGCCTAACGTCCCTCATCCCCGCCCTCTTCCCGCCCAGTCCAAGCCTAACGTTCCTCAGCCTCCCTCACTTCCCGCCCAGTCCAAGCCTAACGTTCCTCTCAGCCTCGCTCACTTCCCGCCCAGTCCACGCCTAACGTCCCGCGCCCTCGCCCTCTTCCCGCCCAGTCCACGCCTAACGTATCTCACTTCCGCCCACTTCCCACCCAGTTGTTGCCTTCACTGCCAAACAAGTTACTGCGACACACAACCTTTAATGGTATTACCTTCCATATGTTAATAAACTAAAAACCAACACAGATTTTAAAAGAAAGACAAATAAATAAGAAAATAAATGAATGAATAAATAAATACACCCTGGTTTGCCTGGCCGAGCAGACCCATCAACCGCAGACAAGCAATCAACGCCGCATTTGCGTCACTCCACCCAGTGAACAGGACCACCATAGCAGGCTCCACATCACCCGTTATTTGGGTACATGGTTACCACCCAGCGTTGTAAATGGTTTCCAGAGTTACTGAAAACCACTAGGCTAGTCACTCAGTGCAGAACCACATGAAGCGGGAAGAGTAATGAAAGGTGTCGGGAGAGAGGAGGACAGATGCAGGAAAGAACGATAACGGTGAAGGAAGAAGTAGGCAGCGCTACATCAAGTGAGTAGACGATGGGTGCCTCCATATAGTACAGTATATAAGTACTGAAATCGGTGGAGCTTTTGAGAAGGCCACCCCTCACAGGATGCGGGGCCAGGCGTGGATGATTTTTTCTCTCTCTCTCTCACACACACAGAAAGACATAAATTAAACGAATATGATGCTGTAACTGTACAAAGGTGGCCGGATGCTGCGTGCCTATAAAATGTGGAAGGCTGGCAAGCAAAGAGTTGAAAAGCAGTATGCACACTAAGCGATAGGAAGGAAGAGACACGTAACACTATGGTGTATATGTATATGTATGTGTATGTGTATGTGTGTATGTATATCTCAGTTATGTATATAAATATTTCTTTATACAGAAATGCCTGAATGTATAGACAGTTATTATCTTGTAACAGACTGACCAGTTCAAAGGCTATATTTTAAATAAATTACTTACAAGGGGCCCGTCAAAAATGATCACATTTAACGGGTCCAGCCACGTAAATTTACTGTGTATATAAAATTTACATGTATTACTTGGGCAATAAACCAGTTTGAATTTGAAACCAGTTTGAATTTGAATTTGAAGAGAGATGGTGTTTATACCTTCCCTCAGTTACCCAGCTTCATCACCCTACCTCCAAATTAATGAACTGAGTACACTCACAAGCCTGTATTATTTACCGTGACCTAACTTCGCATGCTGTCGAATAAATAAACACAAATTGGTGACTCCAGGTGTCTGAATGTAACAGATAATTATGACGAGACACCATAACTCATTCCAGCATTACATACCTCACTGGTACCTCGTTCCGGCCACACCTCACTTTTCACATACCTGTAAGGAGAGAAAATGTAATCAGTAACAGAAGAGGTACACGGTAAGAGGTAAAAAGGCTGATATTAAACAAATCATCAAATTCCACAACTTTTCTCTCGCCAAAAACGGTATCGGGTTCTTAGCATCACAGATGAATCAAATTTCGACAAGATTCCCCCCAAATCCGACGTCAAATGGCGAAAATAAACAGGATACAAACTGAACACTGTAAATAACACTTCAATGGACCCATATACAAGGTGTCACCACTAATATTACCTGCATTAAAAGTGAAGTAACATTTTGACAGTTTCGGAGGGCAGGGATGTCGAGAACGTATATATTAAGTCCACCTGATTTTATTGAAGGTTACTGATACATGTAAGTAGGCTGGATACAAACCAACCAACTGTATTCACTAACCACTCACCAAGTTCAGGAAAAAATGGCTAATCTAACAGTATGGCGCCGCAACACACACAGGTCGACCCATAACCCTGTGACCCTGACACATGATCGGTTATCTCAAAATCGAATCCCTCCATCCAGGAGTTACCCTGAACCCTTCCGAAACTTCTGGTATAAATCGGTTGGAGTAGTTTAAGTTGACCTTGCTTTGTGATCTTGATTTTTGATCTGCTGTCCTTAAAGAAAAAATAAATAAATAAATTCAAGCCGTTGCTGCCTTATCCTCAACCCTTCCATCCACCAAATCTGTTCTGGGTCGGATTCAAACTATTTAAGCTGACCATGTCTTCGCTGAATCTGAATCCATTTACCCAGTTTGGCTGAAATCAAATAAAAACTCGGCTCCTTCCCTACACACACACCCGGCACACAGCACAATGGTGGCCAGGCTGCTCAGTGAGTTGCTAGTGAAGAAAACAAAGTCATTGACACAGCTGCATCACTTAAGCTCACTCCATACGACAGTCGCTAATTAAATCCATCATGGGAGGTAAGGGAACTGGGCTAGTCGGGATAATACTGGGTGTACACCAGCTGCGTACAAAGATATTACTGTTTGTTGAATCTATAAGTACGACAAGATTTACGTTACGACTGATGTAGACATTATACAGGCATTAACATGTATCTCATAAACACAATGTACAGGATGTAGAGTCTGATGGAGACGTACACAGCTTCTCACTAGGAATGTCAATTCACATATTGTCTATACACAATCTTGTTGTTCCAGACCAGCAAGAATCCTTGACACATGATGTATTTCAAACATCCTCGTAGTCCAGACAACCAAGAATTTCATGACGTATTCAAAGTCCCCGTGAACAGGCTATCTGTCAGACACTACTGCCTCACCAAACATCCTCTCCAACCTGTATATAATGTCAGAGAAAATGCCTTCAGGGCAGACGGGGTTAGAGAATGCTGGAGGGCACAATCAGGGCGGAGGCAGGAGAGAAGGGAGAGAGGCGGCAGCGAGAAGGCCCGACACTAGGATCATTTAGGACCCTAAAACATCAACACGAGCACTAATACCCACCGTCTCCTCTGTGACTCTAGATTTAAGTTAGGACGCCCATTCCTGTGGCTGAGTAATCCACTTAGTACAAACTAAGAACACTTATACCAACTGTAACATGGTAGGATGACACGTTCAGGAGTGTATTAGCGCGGGTGTTTGTATAGCATGTCGGTGGGGTGATACACCTGGATACCTGTATATGTGGGGAGGCGCAGTACAAAGTTATGACGACCTGCAGCTGAGTCAGAGTTAGATCAGATCAGGTTCCAGTCTTGTCAATGGATACACAAGTAAATGCTACGAAGGACGCCGAGTTGCAGACTTCTCTTATCCTGATCACCATAACCCTCTTCATCAACGGGGTCTTCCCTCCCCCAGCTCTAGTTTCGCTCTCTCCTCCCTCTTTTCTTTCTCCCCTTCGAGTCTCCTCCCCTGTCTCTTCCCTACCGTCTTCTCTCCATCACCCCTCCCCGTCACAGCACTCTCTAGCCATCGTTCACCTTCGTCACTCCACTCCACGTTCAATCCATCTTCCCTTCACCTGTCCTGTTCTGCCATCATCATCTTCCTCATCACTCCTCCCCCGACCATTCCTTCCTCTTGTCTTGTACTATACAGTCTACATACAGTCTATATACAGTCCCAGTCTCCTTCTTTATGTTCTGTATTCTCTTTCTCGCATTTCCCCTCCGCATCTTTTTCTTCGCCCATGTTCGTCTGTGTTGCTATCTTCGCCATTTTATTTACTTCTCTCCAATTCATATTTCATCCATCCACTGTTTTCTTCTTTCTCAATCTCCTCTTCCAAGCTCTACTTTCTTTGCCGTTCCTTCACGTTACTTCTACACAAACTATTCACCGTCACATCATTCCACGTAATAATTTTCTCTCCGATACTAAGCAAACATTTCCTATCCTTTTTCGGCTTACGCGTCGTTACGGTGGACTTAAATGATGAAGGTATATGTACTTTCAACCAGAACGGTGTAAAATATAGCCAAGGACTTTCAGTAGAGGTAAATACAGCCTGTGACTGGT
>JAGKTI010036328.1:0-11091 GCA_018397915.1 Birgus latro
TCTCTCTCTCTCTCTCTCTCTCTCTCTCTCTCTCTCTCTCTCTCCTAATACAGACCATATTCATTTTCCATCCTAGTTCCTAGTATTGTCACATTACTATAGAAGGAGGTACTATAATATTACTTGGTGCTGTATCACTTAAGACTTCATATTTCCATCAGTACATATGTAAAATTATCTTGAAAGCACAGCAGTATCCCCCTCGTGATAGCAAGCAGACGAAAGGCCCCTAAAAGCCCCTCCAACTCGTGGCTGTCTCGTCCCCAGCCGTGTCTTCCTCCAGAACGATTCTCTGATAACGGAACCAGCTCAGGGAGTCTTGGCCAGGGCTTATCTTTAACGAGAGGCAGTTTATACTTACCGGCGAAGGAGAGGACCAGGGTGAGATGAAGCTGGCGGCTTTCAGCGACTCATCCTGATACAGAGCATTCCATTTTTCTAAAGCAAGGGTTTATGAGCCGGGAGGAGTTGGTGTGCTGGAGGTGTTGGTGTAGCGATTATGATAGCTAAAGGACGAAAATTTGCTCCGTTCATCTAGTGACATGTTATCCTGCTTTGTATCAGTAAACTAAGCTCTCTAAGAAACCATCCTGAATTATTTTCCTACTTAACCTACTCATGTTCGGGATAAGTTTTGTTTCTCATCCTGCTAATGTTGGTGACTTTACTCAGCTGAGAGAGAGTGACTGTGTCAGTCACAGCGTGTTTATACTGACAGAATTAACCCTCTTATGGTTAGGACAAATCTAGTATTGTTTTCCAGAAAACGCCAGTCGATTTTATGGAGCTGGGTGAGCACTGGAGAGTGTAAATACATCATCAGCCCTCTTGTGTACTGTTTCTGTTAACTCTAAATTATTGTTATTGGTTTAGAATGAGTAATAAGAGTTTGTTAAAACTAGTACAATTATGCTTGGTCAAGATTCTATAGCATGTATTCCAGCTAACGCCAGCCGAATATATTCGGCTTTGTTGGGTCATAAGAGGTTGAGTGTTAATGCTGGTACAATTGTCCCGATCATGTCATGGCGATTCTTGTAATCTGCTCCCTTAGATACCAGGCAGTATTATTCATTTGAGAGTGGGGAGCCGTAGGACCTTGAGTGCTACACGCTTCTATCAGATAGTCTCTCTGTAATTTACTCATGGTGCTACCAGACGCCTTTGCTCAACTTAGGATAGACCCTTGGTGATGGAGGGGTTAATGAAGGCTATATCTGACCCCTCCAGTTCGATAAATATATCCTACTGTGAATTTATTTATTTGAAGATAGCAAGAACAATATATATTTTGCAGATTGCTAACATTGCCAAGAAAAAGCAATATGATCTCCACACAGCTATAATACATTGACATTTCTTGATGTCATGAAAATTAATGGGTATAGAAGAACACCCGATCCCCAAATTTGTGTTAACACGGTTTGTCGCTTTACCTCATTAGTCCCTATGAAAGGCTTTAATAAAAATGTCTGGTGTATTGGCCCAAGGAACTGTTGTGCCAAATTTGAAGCGAATTGAAGAAATGAAGGAGTATCACCTAGCAGAAAAGTATTCAGAAGGATAAACACGAAGATCAAGAAGAAACGAGCTGAGAGGACACAGTAAATTTCCATACTATCGTGTGGAGACTTAGGTACATAATAGTACTGAGGGGTTGCAGCAGGGTTTTTGAAGACGTTTGGAACAAAGTATAAAGTTGAACAGGGCAGCATAACACATAGTCGTTCTCTTCAGACTTTTTTTGTGCACACAACTAGGCATTTTTATTTAGCTCTCAAGAGGAAAAGGCAAGGAATTATGCTACAAGTTTCGTCATAAATACTTTTCACACACACACACACACACACACACACACACACACACACACACACATTTACTAGAGAATCTTGGTGTATTCTTAGCCAGTTTTGCGACAAAGTGCACGGAAAATACATCTTAAAAGCAAAAATAATAAGATGTTTCCCCTCAGTTGGAGAACGTCTTCTCCATAATATTTCATATACACCGAGACGATAATATTTACCTCAAGAGAGATTGATTGATCCAAAGGAGTTAGATATAGCCGTCATTAACCCCGTCGCTAATAAAAGCCTTCCTATGCTGAATAAACTCTTTTGGAAACAAGCAGACATAAACTAGCAAAATACGTTATCATATGAAGGGTATCAAGAATATGTTGGTTAGAGTAGTACCAACAATATGATGCCAGTAGTTTCCAGGGATGTCTGGAATATGAGTAACGACGTGAGAAAGAATTGCGGAAACTGCTGGCGACGTTGGACTGAATTTGTGCCCTGTGAGTTAAGTGGGAGTGAAAGAATATGGTTTATAGGAAAGAAAAACTGAATGCATAGGTGGGTTTGAGAAAAAGAATAAAAGAGAACGACGGGGTAGAGTAATAAATGGAATGGAAAAGACAAGAATGTGAATATATGGGATCAAAAATACTGTGAGTGAAAATTAATGTTCATATAAAACCGTGTTGTCGAGAGAGGAGGACGTAGGAGGATAATGTTTTTTGAAGCTATTTAAGTGTGCTTGGACAGGCAATGAACTGAATTCTAAGGCTGGAAATGACTGAGTGACCATTTGAAATATGGGGAGTGCCAAATGCGAGTTAAAAGCGAAATAGAACACGGAAATTATGCGCATAAAGAAGGTTATGTCCATGGAATACCTATTCAGATCACCCCAAATACACAGAGATGAGAAACAAATCCGAAGGGAAATGTACTACAGCCCAGCACACGAAGTGGGAAATATTATATCCTAGAGCAGAATTACCTCCCGTTGTAAAATGGAAAACGGATCTAAATGATTCAGTGACCTTTAAGCACAAAAGCAAATACCATATAACAATTAATGATAGAATTTTTTTTACATATACAGTATTAGTAAATTAATATATGAGGGCTTAGGTACCGGGTAATGTATAATTTACTTTTAATAATTTGATTATTTTTGTAAAGATAAAGAAAAACATGACGTTTGTATTCATTGGTGTATACGGTATTGAAGAGACTTAGAACTGAAACAGAACGCAGTCATTGTGAGACAATAGACCTAGGAAGCCAGAATTCAGAGCAAGTCTATGCACTGCGAGGCAGTGTGAGAACAGTTTTCAGCCGTAGCCTCCGCACCAAATGCGTCGATTCTTGTCGTCTGCGACTGTGAGGCGGGAGGGGGCGAAGTGGACAAAAATGTAAACAAACCAGTCACTGTAGCCAACATGCCCCCCCCCCCCCCCCCTCCCCATACCTATTGTCTTTGGGAAAGAAGAAAAAAAAAAGACTCCGCTCACTGCCTGGAGTGAAGCTTCATTTGTTCCCCAAAGATGCTAGAATGTGCATGTTTATGACTGAAGTTGTTTTTTCGGAATGGACAAGTAGATAACTCATTATGCTAGTGTTTTTACCAGCAGTTTTGTCTTTACTTAACCAAGAATTATTCCAGTATATTACAAAATTGAAAGTTTTCTTAGAACTTAGCTTGTGCCTTTATTATTCACTACCATGCTGCTGAATTCTACACTGGACAAAACAGCCATTAGAGGCCAGCATAGATAAGTGAAGTATTAGCGAACAGCAAGGGATTGCATAGAGAAATGGGTATTACGAAAATGTTGTGGTTTACCCTCAAACCCTGATGACTTTAATTTTCCCGTGCCCATTTTCTTTTCGAGGAGTTCTACACACGAGATGGCAGCACTGTTATAACCTCCATTTTTCTTTCTTACAGTTCAGCCCTTCTCATGCTTCTAGCTTCCTTCATACAGACCATTGAGTGTGGTATTCCACACTGANTGAACCTACTTTCCTTCTTGAACCTACTTTCCTTCATGAACCTGTATTCCACCCTAGACCTATTTTCCTTCATTGTTTTTTTTTCCTCATGGACCAATTTTTTCCACGGACCTAGTCTCCATTCGCCTATTTTTCCTCACTGATCAATTTTTCTCACATGGACCAATTTTTCTTCCACGGCGTTGTTTTCCCTATGGAACTATTCTTCAAGGACCTATTTTCTCTCCATAGGGAAACACCGAATCCCCACAAGAGCCTATTATTTCCCATACTCCTATTTTCCCTATTGTATTTTCCACCATGAACCTCACCATGGACCCATTTTCCATCCATGGACTCATTTTTCCTTCATAAACCCAGTCAGTAAACCTGTCTTCCCACCTACCTATTCCAGCCATGACTTACTCTGTACCCCATAGACAAATTTCCCAGTGGACCTAGTTTCACCCATTCACCCAACCCTCTACCCACCAATCCATACGAGTATTACTTACTCATTAAACGAATGTAGCACGATGAGTCAATAAGTTTTTCACACCCCCCACCCCAGCCCAGACAGAGACAGACAGAGGCAGAGACAGAGACAGAAACAAACATCAGATTAATAGTAGAGTGCATCATGTGTGAAAAAGTTAGGAAATAGAGAGGCTGCGGAGAAGTAGGAATCCAATAGAAGAGGGACGCAAAAGAAGTGACAAGAAAGAAAAAAAAACTAGCGTCAGCTGGCTGATACATGGTTATGAATAGGACAGCTAAAAAAAAAAAAAACGCTTAAGAAGGAAGATCAAGCTAAGTTTCCTATAAGAGATGAAGAAACAGTGAAGAAGGAATTCTATGGAATACATTCTCTCTCTCTCTCTCTCTCTCTCTCTCTCCCTCNNAGGGAGAAGAAGAGAGATAAAAAAAAGTATAAAATAAGAAAAGAAGAAACAGAGAGAGAGGAAGTGTGAGAAAGATATTCACTCTCTATCTCTCTCTCTCTCTCTCTCACTCTCTCTCTCTCTCTCTCTCTCTCTCTCTCTAAGGGGGAAAATATGTTCATTATAGTCCATTTTAGTTATTTAGAGCAAAGTCAGGCGAAAAGGAAGCAACAATAAATTCCTCTGGCCATAAGCAGTAAATGAAGAACAACTGAAAAATACAGCAGAATGAAACTTGGTGCAATAATAAAGAAAATGTGAAATACAATACATAGGGCCTTTAGTGTATCTCATAAAGGATCACCAAATAAAGGAAAGTGTTAAAACTGAATGAAAATAGTTATGTGCACAGAGGCGATTACTAGATTAAATGGGGTTGAGGAAGCGTGTACGGAAATGAAATTCACTGATAAAGTACAAAAATTATGTACTTGTAGTGTAACATAAGCAATATACGGTGTTATAAAAACTAGTAAAATGACGCAAGCAGCTGAAAATAGTTACCGGTGAATCTCGATGCCAGTACGTTAGGTGTACATATAGGACAACCAGATTTTATCTTGCACATGATCTTAGGCAGAATGAAGAGAGAGAGGTCGAAATATAAACGTCTGAGAGGGACACTTTTACGAGTGTCTGCTGTGTATGGAGAAACTACGACATGGAATTTTAGGGGAATGAATCATGTTACTTAATGCTGGAAATCTGGATATGTGTAGACAGAGAACCAAGATGAATGGTAGCGGTAAGAGACAGCAGGATTGGGGATGGATGTGAACGCAGGAGTGAGTGAGTAAGAGACAGCAGGAGAGGGTGCAATCAAAGTGGTGGCCAAGAATGTACAAAACAAGTATGAAGAACTATGAGAGTAGTTTTACAAATGCTAGGATGAAATTTATTGTTCAGCCGAGCAAAACGAACAAGAATCCTCTTAACCAGGTAATACCTGGGTCGTGGAATACGACACCAAAAGTTTAAATACATGTAGTATTAAAGCTACAGAAAATCAACGAACGTCAATAGATACCTTATGAATAATAAGTAATTGCATCTTAATTGCTTTCCTCAAAATTTGCATGCATAGAACTGTGAAAGGCCAAAAACGCCAGATTTGAGCACCAAAACTATGTTGTCCCTAAACTATTTGATCTGTAGCAAATATGTGCACATTGTTGGAAAGCCCATGCAAAATAAATAGGTTTTTTCGTAGTATGTTTCCAAAATTCACCACCATATTGCCGTCAAAAAGTCATAAACAAATTCTAACACCAAAACTGGGTTATTTCGGAAACCATTAAAGCTATAAAAAGAGGGAGAGGGAGATTGAGCGAATAATTTCATTTTGCCTCTTACAAGTCAACGCATACACTCGAGGACACTGCGCACGCGCGCGGGCGCAGTGTGTGTGTGTGTGTGTGTGTGTGTGTGTGTGTGGTTTTGTAATTTGTAAATTGCTGCTGAGTGTTCACTATAAAGAACAGTGGCGTATGGTGCGAATATAGGGCAGTTTTTACGGGCCGCATATTTCCGTTCTGTATGGGTATTCGTCTCACCACCGGGAACACTCAGCCAGGAACGACGCTCGCCTCGTCGTTTCAAAACTAACAATAGGTTTCTCTCGAAAATATAATCAGTCTGTTTCCCAGGCAAAGTTACTTTAAGTATTGTCATGCCCTAACCAAACCTAACTTATCCCACGAGGGCTGCTTGGCTGAGGTAGCTGGCCGTGGTACTGAGACGAATACCCATACAGAACGGAAATATGCTAACGAGCCTATGCTGATCCGTGACGGTACAAGATGTGATGGGTAGTGTGAATAGTCGCCTATCGTGCGGAGGATCAGTCCGTAAAGAGGGTACAAACAGCCATTCTCTCAGATACCTGGGTGTACCACGATTTCATAGTTCTATCAGTAAATCGGTGAGTTTACTGTGGAAAAGTTATTGGTACTGCGTAAGCGACCTTTGTCAAAATTCGCCACCATATTGTTAAAAAAAGGGCCAAAAAATCGCCAAACAAGCACAACAGTTGAGTCGAAGTGTGTGTGACCCGTCGTGCTTTGTCATGAGGGTCCAGAGCCCTGATAATGTTGATATACACATTCCAAAATAAAATGGATTATTTAACTGACAGTATACACACAAAAAACAAGTTGGATCATTTTAAAGTGCGCTTTCATATCAGAAAAATGAGATGGTACAATTCTTCTTTAGCTAAAATAATAATTTTACCAAGCTTGCTCGCTCGAACTTTCACGTATGGACGCTTATAACTTCACAAACTACCGAAGTACAGTAGATGTTTGTCTATGCCAGTGCATTAACAGATGATAGACGAATGAATGTAAAATCATAATTGTAGACATAATCAGAAATATTTTTGGATAATTAAACTGGTCTGATCATTTCAAGGAGTGATCTGAATGCCATAATAATAGACTGAAAATTGTGAGTGAAAAGAGTCGGCGTTAGAGGTGAATTTAAAATGCTATGTTTAGGTGACTGTTATTGTAGAATGATTGTTAAGTACTGCAGGCGCTTTCTTCCAGAAGGAACTGATACACACGAGGAAACGAAGGAACGAGCAGATTCATAGAATAAAGTAGTAGTAGTTAATATTCTTTGAATGGATGGACAACTGAAGAGAGAGGTGTTGAATACACGAGCAGCTAAAGAAATAGTGAATGTCTTGTCAGGTCATGTAATATTATCAACGATCAGGGTAAATGAGAAGTGACAGAACAGGAAGAGACTCATTGTGATGGGGAAGTGTTCAGGGTGAAAGTTCTGTAGGGAGAGGCTAAGAAAATAAACAGATTTATAATTAAGTAAATAAATAAAAAGATTTAAGCTGGGGTTGCAGACAGGTGAATTTCTGAGGCGATCAATAACTTTATCATAAATATTATATGTCTGGACTGTTGGCCTGGTCGCCATCGCATCTGTTTCGCAATCTTGAGGTTAAGCTTGGGCCTCGGCAGGGTATCAGAGTTGAGAGACCAGTCTTGTCAGAGAGGACTGTGGCAGGGAGGAAAGGGGGGGGGGTCTCAGTGGGAGGTTGTTATTACTGGCGAGCGGGAGGCGGCTTGCGTTTTTTTATTTTTTTTTATTTTTCCCCAAAGGCCGCGACGGAAGGTGACAAGCTAGTCACACGTGATTTGGAACGAAATCATGTTTGCAAACACACTCAGTTGGTTTGTACTTAAACCTTACATATTTAGGCAAATATGACATTTTACAGCCTGAGTCAGTTCCCGAATAACCTTTTTTTGGATTGCCATAAATATAACATATTCATTTATTGCACGAATGTATACTTTCTACGGATATAAAATTCTCTTTCTTTCTGTTCAGGAACTAACATTTTACAATATGCTTAACTTGCGAACTATATGTTGAACTCTGTCGCTATCTGCAGCAAGTCTTGAGAGTCTGCATAGTAAATGTATCGGCTATGTGAATAAAAAACGCCCGTGATGTTGATCATCTTTAGGGAAATTACGTATTTTATCCAAAGTAGCCTAGTGTATTAAATTTCAGGTGAACGGTAGCCATATATAAAGAACTGTGATTACTCATATATTTTATACAAAAGACACACTCAAAAGAGGGCTAAACTTATGACATGTAATCAGTCGATAGGTCGTTCCACAGGATTAGTGCGCACCTGTGGTGATAAGTATCAGTCTATCTATCTTTTTCCAGACGCCTTGATTCTGTAAGGGGTAGCCACAAACAAATCGCCTTCACATCGCTCTGCTCTCTGCCATTTGGCTGCCTTCCCACCAGTCCACACACCCCTCCCTCATATATCTCTCCACTCCACCTCATCCTTGGTTTCCCCTCTCCTCCTCTCCTCTCTTCTTCACTCATACACATCCTCGAGTCAGTCTCTCGTTCTCCATATGGCTAGACCACCTCAAAGTATATCTCTTAACACTTTCAGTCAATCAGTGTGATGTGTTGTGCTGGAATATTATAATGAACAATTGTTGGAATATTGTATGTAGACGTGCAGAACTAAAGGACCTTCCTCGTTTCTGATCTGTACTAATTATAGCGTGACTCGCCTTCATGCTTTGAACTGGTGTACAATGTGCTCGGACACGATGGGTGTCTACTGGTTATCTGGAATGCCGTTATTGTAATACCTGGACGTTTGAGCTGATCCCGTGTTTTTGATATTTGACTGATTTTACTCAAAATCGAATTCTTTCTTTCATTACACTCAACCCATTCTTCTAGTTTGGTTCAAATCGGATCAAAACAGAGTTGACCTTTGCTTGACCTGTGATTAAGAGATTTTCTCCCCACATTCATCACTTGTTCTAATACTCCTCAATCATCATGCCAATTTTGCAGCAATTTCATCCAATAGTCATGCCTAATCTTGCTGACATACAGACAGCCAGAACAGAATGACGGTAAAACCGGATAACACATAAATTTGCCGCGTTTTCGCAAGCGGGTGTAATTAAGGTTCTGTGAATATTGACTGGCCGCGGCGTTGCTCACACACATTGGCCAACACTAGCATGGTTATTATCGAATTCACGTATAGCACGCCTTTCAGCCTAGTTATGAAATATTTGCTTCAGGACCCTGAGTTCTATAAGGAGCAGCGTATAGTTCTCAGAGTTGAAGGAATAAGGTTATTCCTCCCCTGGATCTACATCCATGACGAGGAGAAAGGGTTAGAGCGAGTCCTCTAGTTGTTGCAATTACCTGTGATATATTTCGTGGATTAAGGAATGAAAACGTAGTTAGTTCACTTGTATGCATAATCCATAATACAATACAGTATATTGTGACCATTCTTCCTAGTGACAAGTTGTAAGTTATTAAAAAATATCCTTTGAATTACTATTATACATAAACAAATGAATATCAAAGATAAAGCGATGTGGCTCTCCAAGTATTTTGCGCTTTGCTGTGCTACACCAGTCTTCCGCAGAGCGATCTTTTGCACTATAACAGGGTAAAATGCTGCCCTGGTACCCTTCACAACCTGCCATTAGCCTACGTAGTGAGGTATGGCTTATCTTACGGAGGAGTCCGATCCAGTAGGCATATCTTCGAGTAACCATGATAAACGCTGCATCCTGTGGAAGATGACTTCAAAAAATCTCCAGCCATTTCTGTTCCAATTTAGCAACGACTCTCCTCAGACAACGCCGCTGTCTCATTTGCATTGCTTCATTACCTTGTCTTTCTGTTTAGTTCCCGGATAACCTCGCCTAATCAACTATTTCACTTTCATACATCCTCATACTCACTCTGTCGCTCTGTTCGTACTGCATTTCCTAGCGACACCAAGGTATTTCTATATATGCCTTTCATTCATTTCCGTTTCGCAATCATCTTGTAAAGAAATCAGTCTTGTCACGTCTCACCAGATGAAGTCTACTTCTAGTGAAACTTATGTCGCGTCTCCTATTTCATTTCCTTGTTGCCAGACTTAATATCTTGTGAGCACAACATAGCGTTCTCCAGCCATGTCCACCTCTCCTAAAGATGGACTTTGCATTTTGCGAAACATTAACCTCATTTGCCATGTCTCATCACATTGATCCTTACCGAACTACCCTTTCACTCGACACCCACTTTAATGCGTCTTCACTTATAAACCTCCGTCTGTATTCTGATCAGTAATTTATTCTAAGCACTCTGTTCTCAGCCTTCTCTTCCCCATATATTATTCACACATTTGTCACTTTTTCATCTTCCAATCTCATCACTTTCAAACACCCCCCCTCCCTAGTGCAAAATAAAAACAACACAGTTATATGATTTTTCACTTAACCTCACTCGTCAACTGGATTCATCTTCACTCTGCTTCACCACTCACTCTATATCCCGCCTCTGCCTCACCGTCATTCAGCTTCACCTCACACCCTAAGCCTCTAACTCCCCCAGTCTCGTTCCTCACTTTGTTTCATTGCATTATGTTTAATTTTTGCACTTACTGTGTCTGTCCCTTTCCTCACTCTAACCCTTTACTCAACCTCGTTCCACGTGTTATATTATCACCGCTTTTCTCCTATCTCACTCAAACATTCCCTCTTCCTCACTATCACTCTACATCCCATTCCTTGATTCATCTGTCACTCTAGTTGGTAGTCTCTCAGCTTCCCTCCCTACTGTAATTAGACTTGTAAGTTCTCGATCTGCCTCACCCCTCCTCCTTCACCACTCACTAATTTTCCCTCATACATACGGCCTCACTGGTCACTATCAACACTACGCAGTGTTCAGTTTGGCAGTCAACAGTCCACGGTACAGTAGAGCGATGTTCCTGGAGCCGGAGACTAAGCGTTGAGGGCGGCTTCAATATGCATTGCGAGGCCACCAGCTCCACTCTCTCT
>JAGKTI010036329.1:0-11091 GCA_018397915.1 Birgus latro
TGCGACTGGGCTCAGATTATCATTATAACTTAATTTCCCCCTCGTTAATATGGGATTTGTATTTTTTTTCCCAAGAAGACAAAAATGAGACACGAGAAGATTCTATAGGGGATCAAATGAGGAATAAAACCAATGATAATTTTCTTCTCGTATTTCTTCTCGTTTTTGCAGGAAGGATAAGATACGGGAGGATTTTGCCCTTCTGTTTTCCTTATCCATTCTTCATATATACGCTGGAAAGTATGATGGTGAATCGACGCTCAAAGTATGATGGAAAGAATGACTGGAAGGAACTCTAGAGGGCAGGTGAGGTTGGAATGGCAGGAGGGGTAAGGAGGAACGGTAAGTAAGACGGGCAGAAGGAAGGAAAGGTGAAGTGAGAGAGGTTAGTGAGGTAAAGCAGGTTAGAGCTAGGAAACGTAATAGAGACAGGAGGCTGGGTAAGAAGGGCAGATGGGAGGTAGGACAGGTAAGTGACGAAGGAGGTAGGATAAGTATAGAAGCGGGATGAAGGACAGGTCAGACAGGTAGACAAGTAGGAGGTTGAATAAGTTGGAAAGGTAGAAGGTAGAAGTCAGAGTTAAGATGACGGACAGGTACAAGACAGAATGAGTATGGGGTAGAACAGGTACGAGAAAGTGAGAGGCGGGAAAGATAGGTGTTATGATGAGTAGCTAGCAGTACAGGTAGAAAGTGGGACAAGTAGGAGGTAGGTTAAGGACAGGTGGCAGAATTATTGATAAGTGGGTCAGGTGGGAGGCAAATGTAGATCCGAAGTTGAGAGGCGGGAAATGATATGGAGGAGGAAGCCAAGGACGTGGAAAATCAGATCCGTCCCCTTATACCTGATCCTGGAATAGAATGACGGAGTTGGCAGCCAGACTGAGTTGTAAACGAAGGCTGATCTTGTTGCGTCTTCAGCGTGGGTCTGGCCTAGTGTCAAATGTATGTCATGAGTCGGCTAAATAGACCAACTGGGACATATACAGTCTTTGTGGGGAAACGAACTTGGGAGAAGGTAGCGTCTTTTTTACTGACAAATGAAGGAACACAAAACTGTAGGCCTGGTTGCCCTTGCCGAAGAGAATCGAGCAAAACAAAATAATAATAAAGATAATTTCAGCTTAAGATGCCAGGTCACACTGTTTTCTAAGGACCGGAGGTTGTGGGCAAAGAAAAAAATGAGTAAAATCGTTCCTTATCATTACAATACTATCATCATATTACACACAACTACGGCGATGGTACACATAACTACACACCCTTAAAGACAAACCAGTGTTCTTATAGATGTGGGGGAGAGGGTGATTGTCTTTTTTTTTTTTTCCTATACTAGAAGGAAACATACAGTAACGTCTTTGTAGAAAAAAAAACATCACTCTCAAGAAAATGAAATCTAAACGTTGAGATAACTTCAGTAGTGATGGACAGCTGGCTGATGAGAAGAGTATGAAAAAATTTATTACTACTTTTTCATTTAAGACTGCGGCAAACATTCTCCGCTCTGCAACCTGCCCTTCTGTCTGTATGCTTCACCAGACACTCCACCCTACTCCACAGTGCAGCTCCCAATCCATATTTTACCCAATCCTCACCACCCTAAAGTCAACACTCCAACTCACTTTATCACTCCACTTCAATCCACTTCACACCAGTCCTCAGTACACCACTCCACACCATTTCACTCCACTCCACTCCTCACTCTATTCCATTACACTCGATACAACACTACAGTTCAAATTCCACCTCCACTCCATCCCATATCACACTCCAAATCATACAATACTACACACTTCACTCAAGAGCACAATTCACCCTTCAACTCCACTGCAACCCATATCACACTCCATACTACACTCCACACTTCTCTCCACACTACACAACAAAACACACTTCCCACCATACAGGTTATAGGACTACACCAGACGCTATACACCTGTCTCCACCTCCTGCCCTCCATCATCCATCCTCTCAAGCGAAAAACAAAACATTTCTGGCACCTGTGTTTCTGCTCAGATGAAACAGAAAAGAAAGGAAACAAGAAAATTTGAAACTAGGTCTTCAAAATACGACTCACAGGTAAGAAAGACGTAATACAAAAAATTCTTGATTCTTTACGTCGCATGAATTACTTAATCTTTATCATAATTCTAATTCCGCCATTGTTAACAGGGCGAAAAAAGATCCAGAAGCAGCAAAGAAAATAAAAACTAAGAAAACTATTAATTCACGAAACTTAGGGAAACAGGGCCACGTCTCTCTTCACTCACCATTCAAGCCTTCGATACTACTACGCACTTTACCTTTTATTTTTTAATACAGTAATACTTCTGACTGAGGCACGAGCTTTCTTTGTTTTTTTTTTTTTTTGTTACAGTAACTGGCTTATTTTCATCTGACGGAATTGGGTCACTCCTACAACTTGAATACTAAGCAGTGTTTGCATAAATTTTACTAAGCCTTACTTATGAGGTAGAAATGTTTCCTTGGTTATTAGCCATGTTCATTCCCCAGTCTGACTACACCTGGCCATCAACCGAGAGGGCTTATGGATCCCTCTCAGATGAAAACACACAGACTGTAGCACCACCTTCGACCTCCGTACACATTGACCCCACTGTTACGTAACGCCAGAAGTTGATACGAAGGACTGAATGAAGCTGTAAAAAAAGATTAGGGAGAAATGTCAAGGTCGGCGTGACATATCGACAAGGCTGGGGTTGACACTTGAGACAGGCATTACGAAGGCCATAAATCTCACCGCAACCTTGATTATCACATGATCCCTCTCCTTTCCTAGTTCAGTTCAGCAGGGAGAAACGAGGAATAAAAACAGCGACATTAAAGCATTTCCACAACACACGACAGATTTCGCGAATCAAAATGTATGAGACGAATGACAAGGTGACAGGGAGGCGATTCGTTTGCGTCAGGCTGCAGATTGACAGATACATAGACAGTGTGACCGAAGAGAAATAGGTAAAAGTGGCACACAGACCTTGGCAAACTTTATGGTCGAAGGAAACCAAAAGGTGGTTGGGTAAGTGAATCTGGCCGAAGTTTACAGGCGACAGTTATCTCATTTAATTTGATCCATTAAAAAAAAAAATCAGTAAGTATAAAAAATCGATAACTGCCAAATTTCTTTTCCTTCAACTCTCTCTTTGAACTTCACTCATACACTGGGATACTGACGACTGATTATTTTATACAGATGGCTATTTAATCGACATCGAAGGACCGACCTAAACAAAGAAAAAAATCCGTCCCGGCCATTCTCGAGTACATATAACAGTTTTCCCTCTGACTAATGCAACAGTAACTCAGCTGCTGACTCCCTTGATTGTTTTCAGCCAGTGTGACGTGTGGCGCGACGCTTGCCAACCCGGAAGCTATTGTTTTTATGAGCCTATTGTCTGAGATCATACAATACGCCAAAATATTTCCCCATTATCACATATAGGTACATGAACACACGGAAACACACAATACAGCCTGCACAAAAATACACAGTCAAAACACATCGCAGCACAACACACACACACACACACACACACACACACACACACACGAACCTTCACCACACCTCATCATTATATTTCCAATCACCAGAACAGGAAGAACTCATTACCCGTATCGACATCAAAAAACTGTAGCGCTGTATATTAACCATCATAATTGCACCCTCCACAGTCATTACCACAAGCTCATTACCACCACAATAATCACCAACGCCACAGTTACCCTTCCATTAACCCCTTCAGTCCGGTGACGCAGCTCCTTAATTTTATTCTCGCTACCTCCAGACGATTATATTAAATTTTTGGGAAACCTGCGAGAGTGAAAAGGTTTGAGACGATTTCCATTCAGCTCTCTTGAAACGTCTCTCCCAGCTGAATAAAATCGTCGGGGAATGCAAAATATATGAAAATGAGAAGTCCTCGGGTGGAAGGGCTGGCATTACACCCCCTTTACATCACAGCACAGCCACCTCCATCCCGAGTGACCTTTAGTTACACCTGGACGTCTTGAGTTCATCCTGGCTACCTGAAGACGATTTTATATTTGCCTTAGGAGATAATTTTTAAAGGAGTAAGGTAAAGTCCTCATCAAGCCCTTCACTACTAAACATTTCCCCTCAGCTGAAGAATTGTTTTTGGATACAGTCATCATTTACTCAGGTCTCTTTTCCTACCTACGGATGGGGTGAACTAGAGTGCAGAGAGAAAATAAATAAATATCAATTAAACGAAAGTAGGAGAATCTAATAAAACGTCTGCCTAAATAAATGAGCCACACTCTCATTCACTCACCAAACAAGCCTCAGGAATCCCAACTATGAATTAAAAAAAAAAGTTCACTAAATGACGGAATATATCAGGTGGTACGGCGGCAGGAAAGGGATAGATAAAAGGTACAGATAGGGAAAGATAAGGGAGGGGGGCAGCCTACATGTTGCACCCCCTTAATAAACGACAGCTTTTCTTAGGGCTTAGGTCTTGAGCCGACGAGGTGGCAGGTGTACAGGTGGCGACATGAAACCCGATAAAGCCGGAAGAGATAACCCCGTACATACCTCTCGTGTTGATAACATTCTCTGTCGATAATAGCAAAGTGAACCCAACGTAACCCACCCCAATCTAACCCACCCTGAGTTAACCTAACCTAAACCATCCCACCTTATTGTACCCTATCCTACCCTAACCGAATCTGACCTTACCTAGCCTAACTTGCCCTAACCTGACCTATACTATCCTACCCTACTCTACCGTATCCTACCCTACCCAATCCTAACCTAATATAGCTTAGCAGAACCTAACCTAACCTAACGTACCCCAACCTCAACTAACTTAACAAGACCTAACCAAGAGCCTGAAGTTCCCAGGTACTTAAACAGAGAGAGAGACGAACAGACAGACAGACAGAAATTTATCTCATCTATTCATAAGTACATAGGTAGAGAAACAGACAGACAAGCATATCATCAAACATCGAAAATCTGTAAGCATGGCAGCAAGTGCGACCTTGTGCAAATGAGACCACTTCCTCATTTGGTTCTCAGTTTTCACATTCACAGCACAAAAGGTGAACTACCAGTACTTAAAAATAAAGAGTGATTGTTGAAAGCCAGCATCAGCATCAGTAAAAACTAGTAACAACAGGCAAACGACAGTAAACATGGCAATATCCAGTAAAGTGCACAAGACGGAGGCAAGGCTGTCGGAGTCAAGAACGCTGAACTTTTTCCTGTCGTGAGAAATATTACGAAAAAATGCACTAACATCTGGCGAAAATGACAAGCGGGATAAACATCGGACATGGCTGTGGCTGGCCCATGATGAGTGACCTCGAAATTACTCCTCGCGGGTAACTAATAGGGCGGAAATACTCAATGCCGGAAAACCCTCGACTCTCCATCAAAGCACTCTGACTAAGCTCCTCTGCCACTTCCAGACTAATTAACAGGGATATGCTGGATCTTCAGTTAATACGCACCAACGTTCAATAAGATCACATCATTGGGTGCAAGGCAATCATACTGGATTATGGGTAGGTGACTGGCCTCAACACACACACACACACACACACACACACACACACACACACACACACAGCGACGATGCATCATAGCCTATCATTAAGTCTGGATAAAAGAACGGAAACACAATTAAGCTGTAAATTAACTAAAGATGCATCATAGCCTGTTACCCCCACCAAATAAGTCTGAATAATTGAGGACAAACATGATTGCGATGAAAACAAGATAGCGTTATAAACCAAAGAGAATGTTTCATGGCCTATTACCCTCACCAACTACGTTTTCATAATACAGTACAAACATGATTGGGTTCTGTATAAGGTCGAGCAATAATACAAAGTGAAGGTATCATAGTCTTTTACCATCACTAAGTACGCTTTGATGATAGAACACAAACACAGCTAACCTCCTTGCTTCCAGGTCCCGACAACCCGACTCTGTGAAAGGCATGGCGGGGGAAAAAAAGAGAAAAGTATATATAATCTCCAGTAATACCAGGATTAATAGCCACAATGTTCACGTGAAACAAAGGCGGAAGTAGGTCAGCTGGGGTGTGAGAAAAGAGGTCATTGTGGGTCAATACATGTTACTGTGGGCCAGAATAGGATCAGCGTGGGTCAATGTGGGTCAACGTAGGTCAATACTGATCTACAAGGGTCACCAAATCTCTAAGACAAAATAGGTTAATACTGTCCACTACAAGTCAGTATAGGTGAATATACCGTAGGTTACCACGACAAGAGGTCAGTGTAAATCAAAACAGGTTATGGCGAAACGGAAACTGGTCAGTGTAGGCTTAACCAGGTCATCGTAGGTCACTGCAGTTTAGTGTTGGTCAAGCTATGTCAGAAGGTTAGAAGAGACAAAATAGTGTAAAGGTTATATGTAGGACAGTGTAAGACAGATGTGTGTGTCAGTGATATTACTGTTTGTTGGTGAACGCTTGAGTCTGTCAGTTTCTCAGTCTGTGTCAATGTGTCAGTTTAAGCCAGTATGTGTCAGTGTGTTACTATGTCAGTGTAGGACAGTGGGAGTGTGTTGTGTCTGTGTCAGGGCAGGTCTGTGTACCAGTAAGTCAGTGTACATTAGTGTAATTCAAAGTATACAAGAGTTAAAGCTGTAATGTAAATAAGAGTACGCAAGAGTCAGATCAGTACAGTAACTCAGAGCACAAAAGAGTAAGGACAGCAGTGTAAACCGAGCAGACGAGAGGTAGGTCAGTTAAAGTCTGTCACTCAAGGTAGGCTGAAATAGGTCTGTCCACTCGATGTAGGTTAAGGTAGGTCAGAAACAATATCCGTAGGGCTGCGCAGGTCATGTGTCGGCCTGTGTACTTTAACTTGACCTAGATTTCCGTCCAGCTGCAGCCTATTTCACGCAGGTCAGTGGCAGTGTACGACAATGCTATGGTTTTACATCCTTTCCATGGCACTTGTTTGTCTGGCACCATATCCTAGTGTCAATCAATTGCGACAACTCAGCATTCAAGACTGAGTGGACTGAGTGATGGAAATTTAGGGAAAGTCAGTATAAAAACAATATTGTGCAGGTAGAAACTAAGTCATACACGGCGTTCACTGCATGCGGGTCACTGCCTCTACTTGCTGTGAATTACGTAAGCCTATTACCGCCCACAAAACTGCCAGCAACTAATGGGGCTTACATGGGCTCGCCTCAGATTGCCGCAGAGCCTGACTTGTGGGTCTGAGTGGGGGCAGGGGCTTGAGTGGGATCCTGAGGAGGGGGGGGGGCTTAAGTGGGGTTCTAAGTGTGGGGTTCCGAGTTTGGGGTTCTGAGAGGCGTCTGAATGCAAGGGCCTGAGTGAGAAGACTTGAGAGGGGGACCTGAGTGCGGGGCCCGAGTGGGGGTCCTGAGAAAGGGACCAGAATTAGGCGGGACACGAGCCGGGGATTTGAAAGGGGAACTTGAGTGGGGAACCTGAGAGTGGAGCCTGAGGGGGGGAACTGAGGAGGGGACATGAGTGGGTGACCTAAGTTGGGGAGGGGGGAACGAGCGGGGGAACTGAGAGAGGGACCTGAGTGGGGGAATCTGAGGTGGAGGATCTAAGCACCAGAGGCGAATGACCTGGCCCTGGAGGTCAAAGGTCACGGAGCCTGCAATATAATCTCCTTAGTCGCACCCCCTGCACGGGCGAAATATGAACCTCACAAAGACTGAACAAAACATTTTCAGCTTTCCCCCTTTTGATACTACATGCACCATAAAATCATGGAAATATAACGTTTCAGTAATATTCTACAGTGCGAGAAAAGGTTGAATTATGAGTGAATTTTCCTGTGGCAATTTTCACAGAGCATTCATTATATATGTTCCTGCCGTTGGATCGAACCTACGTCAGTTGCAACAGTGGAAAGATAATAATTACTTTACTCTCTCCTCCTCCCCCTTTTCACCGTTGACTCTGGATCTACTATCAAAGGGAATTTTTACTGTGACATTAGAATTCTGATCTTCCAGCTTTTCTCACGTCTTGATCGTTATATGGCCGTAGTGATTTAAAGGGGATCCAAAGAAATCCCCAGAAACCCTCAAAATGTGTGTGTGTGTGTGTGTGTGTGTGTGTGTGTGTGTGTGTGTGTGTCAGTTTTTCTATAGCACTATAACACCACTTTCTCAGGCATATCAGGGTCTCTTGCAGTACACGTATGAGCAAAAATGTTCAACGACACACCTTTGCCAGCACTATGCTCTTTTTATTTATCATTTATTTATCATTTATTTACCAGCTCTCCATATTTATCATTCCTCCTCACACCACAAACGGTATCCTTCGTTCTCTTTCGTTGTGTGCACCATACCACTATCACATAAAAATAGTTCATGTAACACTTTCCACTGTCACTGCTAGAAAGAAATGTCCGTGAACTTTTACTTTCTTTACAACTTAGACCTCCAACAAAAAATATGGTAAGGGAAGGGAAGGGGGAAAAAGAGAGAAGGAGAAGGGAAGGGGAAAAAAGAAAGTAGGTGAAGGGATGGTAAGGGAGGAAGAAGAAATAAAGAGAAAGGAGGGTAGTGAATATAGGTCAGGTCCCTCAAGACATCACGGGGTCCATAATACAATTGGTCGTCTCGGGGGAAGATTGACGAAAACACCCACACCCATTTATATCCGTCTGTTCTTATCTATTCTTATCTCGGGTGTCAGGGGTGTCGTCGATATTCGGGAGGCGGGAGAAGACATTTACGTAGGACTTGGCCTATTTTCGAACTCTCTTGATTTGTTTCTTTTTCATTCCTTCAACGCGATGACGTATTTTTCTTACTTCACCCTATTTTTACATCCAGTTCCCCCAATGCCAAGACGTCTTTCTGGACTTCATTCTTCCCGCTTTCAGGTGATTTCATGAAGTGTGCGAGAGCCACTGGTACTAAAGGGGTTACGGAAAGGTATATTTAACCTCTCCAGTTCGAAAAGTGTGTCAGCTGTCTGGAGATGACACGGTTACAAAATATCAAATATCATCGTATTCAAGTTACTGTAATCCGTGGCATATTTCTGTAGCCTCTTGATTTTTTCTGCATCAGTAATTCAACAAGAACTTCAGTGTACATATATGATCTTCAACGCCTGTATTAATTAATCATTGTTAACTAGGCTAACTAAATTACTAGGCCGAGACCAATTAGCACATTAACAAACACAAATTTCTTAACATACTGAGTATCATAAAGACCATCATCTTTGGCCTTGGTAAAACCGCTTTAGTGAAGAAAATGTCGCCACTAAAGCCGGTTCACCTTTTCAGTCATATTATCTTCGTCCTACCTGATCACATTATCCCAGCCTGGGGAAATATGCCAGCCCTTTGGTTTATTAATTAAATTCACCTCACGCCCTCTCAGTCACCCTCCTGCCATTGCTATCGCTTCTCCCCTCTCTCCTCCCTCGGGTCTAGTCGGGGCCAATTGTTCCCACACACCTTCTCTGTCTAAACTCTGCCAAACCCTAACATGTTCCTGGACAAATCTCGTCATATACTCTACTGGATGTTCCTCTTAATTTAGTAACAACGATGAAGGATTTTTACCCGTATATTTTATTCTTGCCTCACCCAAACGATTTCCCTCAGCTCAGGAGATGTCCAACGTACTGAAAGAGTTGGCCATATCTGACTCTTGCACTTTGAAAATTCTCTCCTTCACTGGATGCAATCGTCTGGCCATATCAGTTCACTCAGGACGCTGCTCTGCCTCCTTCCATCTCCTCCTTTAGCAAAACCGACTATTCCTGTCAATTCTCAGTCTTCTCAAAACTCGTCAGTAGCGCCACCAACTCAGCCCACACCCCACAGCATCACCCACAACACTTATCTTCAGCCTCCCTCCTTCTCCTCATTTACTACGGCTACTGCTCGTATCATCTTATATAAACTCTCTAGTAGTGTTCCCAACTCTTTCCACCACACCCCGTCCCTACACAGCCTCACTCAGAAAGCTTTTTCATTCTCCTTCCCTCGCTTTTTGCTAAACTAACCACTGCTACAACTCTACCATCTTATCTAAACCTCTAAGAGTGTTACCTGCTCAGTCTAAACCCCACCGCCTCACAGTCTCACCTACAGCAGCATGTTTCACAGCAGCATTTTTCAGTCTTCTTTCACCTCCTCATTCGCTAAACTAACTGCTCCTCGTACTGTACCAAATTATCTAAGCTCCCTAATACCGCTGTCACCTCAAGTCTGCACCTCCAGGATTTATTCACTGGGGTATTTTTCAGTCTACTTTCACATTTTCAGTTTCCTTTCAACGCGGCAAGTTCCGGCTAAACCAATTTCCTGGTACCGCCTGTGCACCTCCACTGATTAATCTCTCTGAGCCTCACTCCCCACCAGCCTTTGCCACCCTGCCACGCCACACAATACTCAGGTAACGGGGTCCAAATTCACAAATGTTACTAATTCCTGAAACATCCAAACCAATTCTGACGACACACAAACTTCAAAAAGGTGAAATTATTATCGCAGTCGGTCTGGATGGTCGTCTATTCCACCCTAATATCGACTCTTCATTGTGCTTTGAAGGGGTTGGTAGCTGAGTGAAGATGAACGTATACAGAAACAATTTTATCCACAACTTAGGTAAAAAATATACATGAATACACCTCCTTAATCCCTTTGCATACTAGTCCCTTTGCTAGTCGCCCGTCTCCACTCCCTTTTTTGTTTTTCTTTATTTCTGTTCTCCCTTTTGGCGGGCTTGTTTTGGGTTGGCAGAAGTAGGTTACGAGGTTTGAAATCTGTACCTGGGCAATATACGCTCCGTCACAAGTTTACTAATAAACTGCCGGTCTAAACACAAGCTCCGCGATTGGTGCTATTTACGCGTTATCAGGAGTTGCGTGCATGCGATATCAGAGGCATGGATGGTGAGTGAGTGGAGGCATAACCCATTTCGATATATATTCTGACGGGACTGTAGCTGCTGATTCTGCGTCGTTCCTATTTCTGTATTCTGCCCACTTCATTTATAATATATATGTATACAGAGAGACACAGATAGATATTGGATGGACAAACACATACACAGAA